>CBVK0103069542.1:0-42613 GCA_900067695.1 Picea abies | reverse complement strand
ATTAAATTTATTATTGAAATAATTTATTTTTTATTCACTTTGAATTATAAAAAACTCATTACTTCACTTTATTATTTATCTTTTAAAATCTCTTAAACCACTTTGACTACTTTGACCTTTTGGGGCTTCTAGATGACATATGAGGGTCCTCCAACTTTGTGAGGCCATAACTCTCAAACGGTGAGGAGTTATGTGGCGTTCCACATACCACCAGAAATGTAATGACATGTACTATCCATATAGAATAGTATTATCTAGAAATATATCATAACTCATACCGTTATCCATCAAACAAACTTGGGTCCATTACCCAAACCTTTCTTCTATGAGGCTTTCTTGAAGGGTTGACATCAATGACAACCAACCTTAATCAACAAAATATGAATGGAGAGAGAGAGAGAGAAAGAGATTCAAAGAGGGGTAGTTAGAGAGGGAGTGAGTGTGAGAGTGTGAGGCATGGAAATGCAAGATCTAGGTCTAGATATTGAAATTCTTTTCCATGTCTAGGTGAAGGCCATGTCTTGCCTTGCCATGCCTTTCCTTGCAATGTACTAAACTTGCTTGCGTGTGAGAGTGTGAGAGGGATACAGAAGGATAAAAAGAGGGGAGGTAGAGAAAGAGTGTGTGAGAGTGTGGAAGGGAGAGAGAGGAAGGCATAGAAAGGTTGTAGTGAGAGGGAGTGTGAGAGGGAGAGAGAGGAATAAAGAGAGGGGGGTAAAGAGAGAGTTAAATGTAGGAGATAGGGGTGGATGTAGGAGATATAGAGGAGAGATAGGGGGAGGGAAGGAGAAGAGAAAGACAGTAGTTGGGGGGGAGAGTGTGTGTGTGAGAGTGTGAGAAGGGGAGAAATCAATACAAAGAGAATGGGTAGAGAGAGAGGGAGGGAGAGGGAGATAGAGAGTGGGGGTAGAGAGACAGACAGTGATAGGAATGTGGGGAGAGAGGGAGGCATAGAAGGGGGAGTAGAGAGAGAATGATAGAAAGGGGTTGATACAGAGGGAGATAGAGAGAGGGGATAGAGAGAGAAAGAGGGGAAAAGAGAGAGCGATAGTGAGACTAACAATAAGGAGAGAGAGAGAGAAAGGGTGGGAGAGAGGTGGAAGAGAGAGGGAGGGATAAGATGGGAGGGATGGACAACCGAGTAGAGAGAGAGAGAGAGAAAGAGAGAGAGATGACATGGAAAGGTCGAGATCTTGGTATTTCCATGCTTTGCAATGTTTAGGTCTTGCCATATCTAGGTCTTTCCAAGTACAGGAGTGGAGGAAAGAGAGAGAAATAGAGACGGAGAAGAGAGAGAGTGAGAGGAAGAGGGGGATAGAGAGGGAAGGAAGGTAGAGAGAGGTAAAGATATAAAGGGGGGAGAGAGTGTGGGGGATTCAAAGTGTGTGAGAGAGAGAGAGAGAGAGAGAGAGAGAGAGAGAGAGAGGAATGGAAAATAGGAGATAGGATATAGGAGCACGTGCACACTCCTAAGAACGTACATGTTCCTAGAGCACATGCACATTCATGGAGCATGTGTGGTTCTTTTGAATTCATCTTTTTGGGTGGGATTCCTTGGATTTAGGTTCATGATAGCAAACCTATTGGTTTGGTTTGCAAATGGATAAAAATATCCATTATTTTTAATACCTCTCTATATCTTTGTTTTTTATGTTATTTTTTTATAGGATATAGAATTGAGTTATTGGGAAAACTAAAAACATAGATACAACTAGTTATAGAGATTCCAAATATATAGTTTTTTTTTTAATTAATATTTCTCATATATCAAAATCCTAAAATAGGAGACCCTCTTAGGCTACACGAACAAAAGCTTTGTAATTTCAAGGATATATTTTTCTCGAAAAATAACATACCATTGTTATAAAAAATCAAAATTTATATAGTTATTCACAATTTCTATGAGTAAAAGTTGTATATTCCTAAAGTTAATTCAATTTCCAATGTTTCATCTTCTTACACCATATTCAAATTCATTGTAAGCGTATCTTGAATAATCCCTCTATGTTTTCATTGCCACTAACATGTCACCAGAGACTATCATTAGCTTGCACTCACCCTATTATGAAATCTCCAAAAAAAATTGAGTAATGTTTTCGTATGTGTAAAAGGTCCCTATTGTATCTCCATTGTTCATAAAAGGTCCCTCAAAGATTGGTATCCTTTCCTTATATAAGACATGTCTTTTATCATTAAAATGTGTGTGATACTCGTTGTATATGCATGTGTTCTGTGTTGTGCTACCAATCAACTCTACCACTTCTAAATGACAATTCATAACTTATATTATTGACAAATGTTTTCATTGGCAATTCATAACTTATATATTATTGATAAATGTATTCAATGTCTAGAATCCCATTGCAACCTCAAACTTTAGGTGTATGTAACCTAATGGCCTAAAAAAGTACAATAATAAACCACATAGCCTAACCTAAACTAAGTACCAACTTAATGTAAATCTGATATCTCATATGTTAATATGTGGTTACATAGGCGTGTATGTGACCTAATAGCCTGAAAAGTACAATAATAAACCACGTAGCCTTACCAAAACTAAGTACCAACTTAATGTAAATCTGATATCTCATATGTTAATATGTGGTTACATAGGCACAGGTTCAAGAACGGTTATTTTCGTCAAAATTGTCAAATTCCTTAGGCATTGGAACATTGTTGTCTGGTCTAAGAAGCTCCAAATTCAACTATTTGATTATGTCTTCGATCATGCTGTTGATATGATTGAGAGCATCTTCCTGGGAAGAGATTGGAACATTGTTGTCTGGTCTATGAAGCTCCAAATTCAATTATTTGATTATGTCTTCATTCATGCTGTTGATATGATTGAGAGCATCTCCCTGTGTTGATCTAGGATTGTCTTTATATAGCACGATATACAAGAAGCTTCTCATCCACTAGCCCTGTCAACCCGCATTCGTTGTGCCAGTGTCACAATCATTATTTAATGGCAAAATGCTATGTAAATATTCTTGCATTTTCATTTGATTTGACATAGGAGGTTAACTAGTACCTGGTAACACCATGTCTCACCTTGTAATCGAATGATGGAACATGGAAAGTCATTGAACTCTGACGAAAATTCTCGAAGAGGAATGCCCAACGTGAGTATGGGTTACAATGTAGCTACGCGATTAACAGAATTAACTTTTCCATTCTCTAAGTACTCCTCAAACGTTGGAAAATAAACTGAATGTACTACTCAGTCTCGATTCAGTTATTTTTCAACTAACCCCGCTTATCAATAGGTCTACCCAGCAACATGAAATGACAACTTGTATGTATCTTGTGTGAGTTGATTAAGTGAGGAATTGAATTGAGTATAGACTAGCACAGTCATAATTATTTGGTTGATTAACGTCGAAAGACATATTAAAACAAAATCAAGTGTGAGTTGATTAAGTGAGGAATTGAATTGATTATAGACTAGCACAGTCACAATTATGTGGTTGATTAACGTCTAAAAACATATTAAAACAAAATCAAATTTAATGTAGCAGCTTTTGGCTTAGGCCACTGAAAAGGCATATTAAAACAAAATCAAATTCAATGTGGCAGCCTTTCGCCTACACAAGCCACTGCAGCTACACATAAAGGTGATCAGTCGATAGTTTAAGGGTTCACCATTAATGGCGTCAATATACAAACGAGATGGGTTCGTAGCTTATATCTTCTAAAATTTACAAAAACACATGCACGTAGAACAGGTCAGATCCTGAACACACGAAACAATTTATACAACATTTAAATTGTGGATTCGTTCATGGGTCCGCCGTGCGATATAACAATGGCGTCAATGTAAAAACGGGATGGGCTTGTAGCTTATATCTTCTGTACATAAACGCCCCTGCTTACGCCGTGGATGGGCGTGGATCAGAAACGCCCCTGATTACGCTGCAGGCGGAGCAGATGCGTTGTTGGTAATGGCGGCCGTTGGTATTGCAGATCCCAACGGCTTACTTCTCAATTCCGTAAAATTTAGAGACGAATCGTTGTAAACCTCTCACCATTTGTCCAACAACATCTTGATGTCTGCTCTATCCATGTTTGCCTCCTTGCCAGTGAACCTCCACGGTTTTGCTCCCTGCACCACCATCATGACCATACAAGCACCATAATCCTATGGCAAAACTGTAATTAATAGCTCAATTGAAACAAAAAAAACAAAAGGAACTTGCGTCGGCACAATAGTGAACGACTTTGGGTTTGTGGATGTCTACTCTTTCTGGGTGTCGCCACAGCATAGCCATTACCAGATTGTACTCCTGAGGCAGCGGCTTGTATACTTCACGGAAAAATGAATTCAAAAAATCCTGAAAAGAATTCACCATGTTAGCAAAACGGTGCAGCCCAGAATATATAGGTAGCCCCCATTGATTTCGAAACTTTGATCGCAAACCTGCTGGGGTCAGAGTGGTGGCCACCAAACGTCAGAAACGCGGTCACCAAAAGTCAGTCAGTAGAAACATAGAAACATGAAACCTCAATATATTTTAATATTTTTTAATCAGATAGAGGTGGCAATAAGTTAGTAAACACAGTAATTTTTAAACAGCTGTGAATCAGAACCATTCATTTATTGTAACCATTAAGAATATTCTAAGCATATTTAATCCAGTCCATAGAAAACCTATTAAAAACTAAAAACCTATTAAATATACCCATTGCCAATAAGTGTAAGGCAATGGTACGAACAGGTTAAAAAAGATAAAAAAAAATATCAAGAGATAAATGCAATTTAAACAACAAAAAATAGCTATTTTGTCCAAATTTACATCCCCAAATTCCAAACAAAAAATCTAATTCCAAACAAAAAATCTAAAAAATAATTATACAACGTCGATTTTTTTTTTAATAGGTATTAAACCATTGTTTTTCACCCAACAAGATGAAATGACAACTTGTAAGCTTGTAAGCGTCTAGCGTGAGCTGATTAGGTGAAGAATTGATTATGTTTAACGGTGGACAAAGATAAAAGATTGATAATGCCGGATAAGGAATCCTGTCATTACTGTGAATGCACAGTATCGTCCATGGGCTATATATACGCAATGGCAGGAACAGGTTCTGCCATTGCCTTTTTAGTTCCTTCGTAGTCCAAGGCCTATCATATCATAATGAGAAGAATGTCTTTTATTTCCATCGTGCCGTTGACTTCCAAATCATGCCTGTACAAATCGATAAAATTCCACTTGACGATGCAGACTGAAGGTTAGTTCAGAAGAACCTCATTCTTTGCATCATCTACACATACAAATGACAGGAATTTTACTTGATTGATCACTCAAATCAATTTAGACTATGGAAAAGATAGAAAATGACAGAGCTAATCATCTTAGATACATTTTAACTTATTGTGTTGTTGAACTCCAATTCCATAATTTCTAAAAGTTTCTCAGTGTTTACATTTGGCGTTTTGAAAACAAATGGAACAAGAATCAATTCAAAATATTAAAGGGAAGGTAGATTTTTCTAAAACAAATGGAACAAGAATCAATTCAAAATATTAAAGGGAAGGTGGATTTTTCTGAAAACAAATGGAACAAGAATCAATTCAAAATATTAAAGGGAAGGTAGTAAGTAGCAGATTTTTCTGATAAAGATAAAAAATAAAATATGAACTAATTAATTGATGAAAAAAAAGAAAAATAATGAGATTATCAATACTACCAATTTAAAAACGATTTTGCTTAAAAAAAAAAAAGGTACTTAAAAGATTTTGCAGTGCAAGAGAAAAGTAGTCCATTAAATTTGAATGATAAATATAAATGAACGTAATTACCCCATAAGGTGATGAGAGAGATTGTATGAAATCATCGTCCCACAGGTTGGAATGATGATCGCCTATGCGTCTTTGTACACCATCATCAGATACGGCAGTGCTCGAACTCGTGCTCATGGAAGCCGTGACAGATTTCGCTCGCCTACACCCTCCAAGTGTTGTGACTGATCAACAATTTGCAGAGGCACGATTTCGAAGCCAACGGCACGATGGAAATAAGAGACATTCCTGCTCGTTATCGTATGATAGGTTTTGGACTACGGAGGCAGCTCAAAATAATGAACTGAAAAGGCAATGGCAATGGCAGAACCTGTTCCTGCCATTGCCTATATATAGCCCATGGACGATATGATTCGTCATACTGTAATGAAAGTTTGGATTTCCTTATCCGGCCTTATCAATCTTTATCTTTGTCACCTAATCATTTGCTCACCTAATCAGCTCACGCTAGACGCATACAAGTTGTCATTTCGTGTTGCTGTGTGAAAAACAACGCCTCTTGATAACTGGGCTTAGTTGAAAAATAACTGATTCGAGAAAAAATTCTGTGTATATGTAATTCGAGTTAAACTTAATCACGTCTTTTTGTTTTGATAGTCTCTACAGTTGGTGGGTATGTTTATAGTGTAAGGCGGAAGAAGTATCACAGTGGGTGGGCGTGCTTTTGGAAGTATTATATTGTTTTAATAGTCTTTCACTGAACACTTTTCTACAGTGTGGAAGAGGTATCTGCAATGGAGGGGTGTGTTTTCGGAAGTATTATATTTTAACATATATTGTTTTAATGCTATATTCTGGATTTTATGAAGTAGTTGACATTGTAAGATTGTTGGCTGAGAATTAATTACATTTCTTTTCTTTTTAGAGGTGAGAAGTGTTATTAATTGAAAATTAATGGATCAAAGGCTTTGTAGTATATTTAGTGAATATGGGTTTTTGAAAAAGTTTATCCAGGTTTTATGTTATTAAGATAATTATTTAAAGTAAGTTTTCATTTTGTGAAATTGATTATATGTGGAAAATTACATTTTCAAATATAAATGTTATTAAGATTAATTATATTAGGTTAATCATATTTTTTATAAGGGTAATGTGTTTTTGGGAAGTATTATGTTTGAGATTTTATTATTTACATAAAGTTTTATTTTTCATGTTTTTTTTTATGAAAAATAAGAACCTAATTCTTATTAATAAGTAGGATTTGTTGAAAAATAATGGATTTAACACTTAAAAGTACAATAGAATATGATCTTTCTATAAAAATTTCCAATTTATAATGTATATTTTTCTTTTGGAAATAGTGTGTTTAAGGGTTTAAGCTTTCATTATGAGGATGTGACATATACTTTCATTGCATGTTATGTGGTGGAAAGTTCATTTACAATTATTAAAATTAATTGGATCATTATTAAAGTTAATCACATATGTTGTTTTTATAGTCTAGGGTGGAAGAGGTATCTATAGTAGGTGGGTATGCATTTGGTTGTATTATATTTGGGGATTTTATGATTTACAAATATAAAGTAGTGTTATGTTAAGTATAAGGTTGATGATGTCATGTAGACATTCATTTTGGGTTCTATTATCTCGATGAGAGTGACATTTAAAATAATATATATATATATATTAGTCATATGTGTGGTTTTTATACTATAGGGTGGAAGAGTTATCTCATGGTTGGGTATCCTATATGGGTAAGGGTAGGCATAATCTAATGATGGTTTTTCATGATGCGTTACTCTCAATCCAAACATGTTAATTTGAAGGGATGATTAGAGGTACTTTTACAATGAATTTGAATATGGTGTATAAATATGAAATGTAGGAAATTGAATTAGCTTTCTGAATATATAATTTTTATTTATAGAATTTGTTCATGACTATGTGAAATTTGAGTTTTAAAAATAATGGTATGTTATTTTTCATGCAAAATATAATGCATATATTTGGTTAGTAACTAAATGATGGAATTTCCTTAAAACAATTGTTGACTTGTAGATAAAACATGGATATTGTGTAGGGTTATTTTTCAAAATTTATAATGTTAATTTTATATATGTTTTTTTAAATTATGAAAATCATTGTATTTTTGAAATTACAAGGTCTTGTGTTATTGCAGGGTATGAGGGTCTTGGCATAATCAAACAATATTTGTTTAATTTTAGATTGTAGATCTATTTTTTCACTACTGCAACATATAATTTATTATGAAAATGGTTCACCAATAGATGAAATAAAAGATGTATGTATTTTAAGATTCTAATATATGTCAAGACAAAAATTTATTAAAAATAGTAAACTATATATATTTTTAAATTATTTATTTGGAACTTGCACAATCAATTATTTATGTGTGTGTAGTTTCATCCACGAAAAATTAGTGTAGCCTATACAAAAATAATGTGAAAAACAGGGATATTGAGAGGCATTTAGAAAAATAGAGGTTTTGATGTATTGGCATTCCAAACCACTAGCTTTTTCATATCAAACCTAAATCTGAGAAATCAAATTATCAAACAAATATGATAAAGTTGTCATTCCCACCCTAAAAAAAATTGAATGAAAATAACATATTTGTGTTCTAGAGTGTGCACATTCCTAGAATGTGCAAATGCTTTTTTTACTAAGAATTCACAAGGTAGGTCTAACAATAATGTGCCAAAGCAATCCTGTAGGCATCTCGGGCCATCAAGAACATGTTGAACTACGACAAAGCACCTTTCAAGGATATCCTTGGTCTCCATATGGGGATAGTCAACATTACGAGTTTTTGAAAATTGTGTATGAGTCTTTGGAACATTGGTATGTTCAAGGGAACAAACCCAAGAGTTAGGCCCTAAAGGAATATTATAGGATTTTGGGGCCAATAGTGACACTTTGAACCACCACAATTCACATATCGAGGGCATCCTTTTCCTCTAACTAGGTCTATAGGTACACCTATTATTTTTTAGGATTCTCTATGGGTCTCAAGGCCCCATACATCTCCAAGGGAGGAAACATGAACATTAGGCTCTAAACGAAGCTTCTATCCAGATAGGGTCAAGGAGGCTACCTCGAACAACCACACATGGCCTCTTGAGGGTATCATTGGCCTACTACTATGCATGTTGGTGCCACTAGGTTGTTCTAAGTAGTAAGTATGTTTCATAGGGCCCTATAATTGATCTAAGTAAGACTGGCATTCCTTAGGCCATAATGAAATCTTTGATTCCATGAACAATGCTTTGAAGCACTACACATTAGCTCTAAAGGGTATCCTCGGCCTTAGAGAAAGATGTTAGTGCCCTAAAACATTTTTGGTCATTAGATATGAACCTCAAGGCCTTGGTATGGTTGAGGGGGGAAACCAAAGACTCATTTGAAGTAAGCAAGTATCCCCATCCCCATCCATTATTTGGATCCTACCTCTACCTGCATCTCCATCTTCCTTTAGGATATTGATTCCCTCTTCCATTAATCCTTTTCATGTACCCTAACCACCTTCAGTGTAGCGTGCCAATTGCTCTGATACCAATTTGTAACGTGCCAATTGCTCTTTTAATAATAAACACAGGCCAATATAACCACGTGCATTTAAGAACAATTAAAACACATTTAAAATACAGAGTGAAACATATCACGTTACTGCTATAATCACACATTCCATAGCATTTAACAATAATTGATTTACACAGCGAAAACATGATACATAAGCAGCCAGTCACGCATAACATGATCAAAGCATAATTCAAATACTTATCTTTTAACAGCTGTAGAAAACACCAACTAAGTGCAGGCCTTCCACGAACCTCCTAGCCTTAGACCACATTGTTCATCAGCTCAACAGTGGGTCACCCCCGAGCTGTGACCGAGCTCCACCCCAAGGCAAGGAATCCTAGGCTAGGCTGAGATTATAGGGAAGACATCACAGAAATATCTGGAAGGATTCTTCCCAAAGATGCCATCTTACGCCCACTACTACTAGACCCTCATTCCCCACATGCCTGTTCCGCCCGGGAGTATACACCTTCACACGCACAGTCCATCGGTGCCAACCGCCCCTTCTGAGTCTTGGCAACAGGCCGGATCAGGAAGTCTTAGAGCCCGTAGCTGGTGTCGAACACTCTCTGGAAGAAAAAACTTCCCAGCAAACTCTTTCACCTGGAAAGAGTTGCTCGCAGGCCTGACAACCTGCTTCTTCAAACCACCATCACCTCCCTCACCTGGAGAGAGGTTACACACAGGCTAAGCACGAGTTCACACTAGCCAATAAGCCACGCGTAGTCTAGCACTACATGGCCACAACATCCAACTAGGAAACAAACGCGAGCTTCCCAAATAGGCTCAGCAATCACGAAATAGACTCACGGTTTCGGTTTCGGGATTTCACAAGGTGTACAGAGATTCCACTCACAGGCTTGATGGCTCAGAATAGAATGTACGAGCTATCTCAAAATGACACAGGCCTTTTTCCGGTTCGGAGGATGAAACCACTTTCCGGAATAGACACAAACTTTTCCCAAGGTCTACACAGGCTTCCGGGTTCAAGGGGTGTACGGTTCAGAAGATGCACGAGGGTATCTCTGCAAAGGTTTGACCCATTCACGCTTAGACAGTCCCGGTTTAATCCCGGAGGAACCTACGCAGCAGTTGACGGAAATGGGAGCGGGACCCCCGACACGGCTTGCTTCGGCAGTTTTAACTGCATGCACATGGGTTGACACTTGTCACCCATGAAGCTCGTTCCTTCACATTTGGAAGTCACTCGTCCTTCCAAAGAACTTAGGGCAAAATAATATGCACATGGCTCTTTTTGGAAATAATATTAAAATATTATTCCAGGCCTAAGCCCCTTAGGCTTAGCCCCTAGGTTCAACACTCAGCCCCTTTTTCCCACCTTCCAGCCCCTAGTTCCTTTCCCACTCTGTGGATGTTCAGTCCCCCATCACTCTTTCATCGTGGTCGGTCTGCACCTTGCGGTTTTGATATTTTATTGAAGTGTTGCATACATAGAGATACAAAAATCCAGGCCCGTGGCCTTCTACCCTTAGGCTCTCTAGCCTAATCAAATACATAAGCCTACCGGCTTATACAAAACTTGGCTCACCAGCCTATAACACATATTTACAATGTCTTTTGGAGCATGTTTTACATCGGGTCTCGGCCTTGGGGACACTACAATCCCCCTCCCCTTATTTTTGCACTATCCTCAGTGCAACTTACACTGTCTCTGCAAGCCTTTCAAAATCTTCAAAAAGGTGCGGGTACTCTGCCCGCATAACATCTACATGCTCCCATGTCGCATCCTCAGGACCGTACCAGGTCCACTAGACCTTTACAAGCTCTATAGCTCGATTTCGGAGCTGTTTGCTTTTCCTATCCAATATGCGCACAGGACGCACTTGCAGGACACCCTCTGGTTCCACCTGAATCACAGTCCAATCGATAACATGATTAGCGTCAGGTACATATTTCTTAAGCAGTGAAACATGAAACACATTATGTATAGTCATAGATGCAGGTAATGCAAGCATGTATGCAACTGGCCCGATCCTTTCCAAGATCTCAAATGGCCCACAAAATCTTGCTGCCAACTTGGCGCAACTTCCCAATTTCAGGGAACTCCTGTTAGCTTTCACTTTCAGGAAAACATGGTCACCCACTTTGAATTATCTATGGGTTCTGTTACTATCAGCGTAACTTTTCTGCCTGTCCTGGGCAGCTTTCAAATTNNTTTCTGCCTGTCCTGGGCAGCTTTCAAATTCTGTTTGATTTTGATCATCTGATCTTCCATCTCTTTGAGTAGTTCAGGTCCAACAACTACCCTGTCAGCTAGATTATCCCAGCTCACTGGTGTGTTGCACTTTCTTCCATAAAGTGCTTCGAATGGGCTCATCTTCAGAGATGCATGGTACCCATTATTATAGGCAAATTCTACCAAATGCAGGTAGTCTTCCCACCTTGATGGTTTATCCATCACATACATTCTCAGCATATCTTCGATTACTCTGTTTACTCTTTCTGTCTGTCCATCAGACTCGGGATGGTATGTTGTACTATAGTTCAGATTTGTTCCGAATCCTTTGAACAGTCCTCTCCAGAAATTCGAAGTGAATTTCGAGTCCCTATTAGACACAATTGTCTTAGGAATTCCATGCAAGCATGCAACTTCTTTTAAAAAGATATTAGCAACATCTGCTGCTCTGTGGGTGGTTTTCAATGGAATAAAATGGGCAGCTTTAGTAAGCTTGTCCACCACCACCATGATTGAATCATGCTGCTTACTTTTTCTGGGCAATCCCCTGATAAAATCCATGGTTATCACCTCCCACTTCCACTCAGGAATAGGTGAAGGCTGCAACAACCCTGTTGGGTGTCTCTGCTCAGCCTTGACCTTCTGGCATTCCATACATCTGGCGATGTATTCAGCAATTTCCTTCTTCATACCTGGCCAAAAATAATGGCTTTTGACTGCTGCCACAGTCTTTTGATACCCAAGATGACCAGCATAAGTCACATTATGCATTTCTTTTAGAATTGCCAGCTTCAATTCTCTGTCCTTAGGTACATATATTCTGTTCTTATATAGCAGTAGACCATCAATTCCCAAAGCATAACCTTTCTCAGTCTGTGGACTTTCCTGCTGCTGTAGCTTTGCTACCAGATTTCTGTATTGCAAATCAACACTTGCAGCCTCCACAATTCTGTCTTTCAACTCAGTTTTATACATGCTAATGGCTGTAGCATGTAACTCATGCACTTTTCTGCTGAGTGCATCGGCCACCTTGTTGTCCTTCCCTTTGATATACTTGATATCAAAGTCATATTCACACAGAAATTCCAGCCATCTAATTTGTCTGGCATTTAAGGTTGGCTGATCAAATAAGTATTTTAGACTATTGTGGTCTGTTCTTAATTCGAACTTCTTGCCCATGAGGTAATGTCTCCATTTCCTCAATGCATGGACAACTGCTGCCAGCTCTAAATCATGAGTGGCATAATTGTTTTCATGTTCCTTCAGCTTTCGGGATTCATAGCAAACTACAAATCCTTCTTGGCTGAGAACTCCTCCCAGCCCCTCCTTACACGCATCTGTGCATACTATATAATCCTTACTTGGATCAGAAATCTTCAGGATTGGAGCACTAGTGAGTAGTTGCTTCAATTGCTGGAAGTTGTTCTCACATTGTTCAGTCCACTGGAACTTCTTCTCCTTCTTTTGTAAGGAAGTGATAGCATGAGCTATCCTTGAAAATCCGGCTATGAACCTCCTATAATAACCTGCCAGACCCATAAAGGATCTAACTTTTGTTACATTTCTTGGTTTTGGCCACTCTTGAATGGCCCTTACCTTCTCAGGATCCACAATGATCCCCTCTTCGGAAATAATGTGTCCGAGATAATGGATCTGCTTTTGGTAAAATGAGCATTTGTTCAATTTTGCATACAGCTGGTGTTCTCTCAACACCTGCAGCACCATTCTAAGATGTTGTTCATGCTCTGCCTCTGTCTTGGAATACACCAAGATATCGTCTAAGAAGACTATGACAAACTTGTCCAGATAATTTCTGAACACTCCATTCATTAAGCACATGAAGACAGCAGGCACGTTGGACAATCCAAACGGCACCACAGTGAACTCATAATGACCGTACCTTATTCTGAAGGTAGTCTTCCTGATGTCTTCATCTTTTATCCTCACTTGGTGATACCTAGATCAAAGATCTATTTTCGAAAATACTTTCACATCCTTTAGCTGATCAAAAAGATCATCAATCCTTGGTAGAGGATTTTTGTTCTTGACAGTGACTTTATTCAACTGTCTAAAGTCGATGCACAACCTCAACGTCCCATCTTTCTTCTTCACAAATAGGACTGGGGCTCCCCACGGTGATACGCTGGGACGAATATACCCTTTCTTTAACAGCTCTTTGAGCTGCAGTTGTAACTCTTTCAGCTCTGGTGTGCTCATCCTATAAGGAGATTTTGAAACTGGAGCTGCTCCAGGCATCAGATTTATAGAAAAATCGATGTCCCTCTTTGGAGGTAGTCCAGGCACCTCCTGAAACACGTCTTCGAATTCTTTGAGTACCCTGTGGTCTTCTAGATTTGAGACCACATATTGGAATACTTCTTCCACCCGGGCTGCAAATAATTAACAGCTTTCCAGTAACATTTCTTCAGCTGCATAGCTGAGATTTCCCTCACAGCCATGGCTCTGGGAATTCCTTGGACTGTTACCTGATTTCCTTCTTCGTTCAAACATGTGAACCTCTTATTTCAGAAATCCAAAAGGGAATGGTGCTGGTCCAACCAGTCCATCCCAATTAAGCAATCATATGAGCCTAAAGGTAGAATGTTCAAGTCAGCCTTAGTGCTCATTCCTTTCATGTCCACTGAACAGGACTTAACCAATTCAGTGACCTTCCGCTTGGTTCCTGTGGCTAACTGCACTAACCAAGACTTCTCATGTTTTCTCTTTATTAGATGCAAACTTTCCACCACCCTAGGGTCTACATAACTATGACTAGCCCCTGAATCAATAAAAATAACAAGTGGTCGGTTGTTGATCATACCTTCCACTTCAATCATATGTGATTGAAATTCTTCTTGCTTATTGTCCAGGGCTGCGTAGATCCTCGGCATTCTGCTGCCCATATCCTCCACTGTTTCTTCTTGCTGAACAGTATGTACAGTTCTTGCCTTAC
The DNA here is from genome assembly GCA_900067695.1 of Picea abies. Classification (NCBI taxonomy): domain Eukaryota; kingdom Viridiplantae; phylum Streptophyta; class Pinopsida; order Pinales; family Pinaceae; genus Picea; species Picea abies. Next base: position 28,123 of record CBVK0103069542.1, on the reverse strand, counting down.
CATTTTTATGGGGACAATCTTTGTACTTGTGGTTTCCTTGACAACCCCAACACTAAATGGGCGCCTGTCTCTATCTTTGTGGTCTCTCTTCAGTCATTCTCGGCTCTCTAAACGATGGCTGTCCCTGAAGACTGTTTCTATAAAAGGAAGGTATGCTTCCCTTCTGCCTCTGTTCCTTCTTAAACCTCTTCTGGTCATCCCAAGCCTTCCAAAAGGTAGGCTTTTCTCTTTGTTGTTCGTATAGGCACTTTTCCCTTCTTATGGTTTCTTCCATGGTCTTAGGATCATCATATTGAATCTTGTCACCAATGGAAGGTGGCAGTCCACTCAGATACCTCTGAATTTTAACAACCTCATCTTTGATGAACGGAACATACTTCAGTAGTTCCAGAAAATTTCGTTCATACTCATCAATGGTCATGTTGCCCAGTTTGAGTTCGAAGAACTCCTTCATCTTTCTATCATAGTACCTTTTAGTCAGGTATTTCTTCTCGAAATACCTCTTGAATTCCTTCCAAGTGACCTCTTTCTCTTTGATGTGCTGCACCTGCACAAACTGATCCCTCGACTCCTTGGTTAACATCCTTTCCTTCTTGATCGTCTTCCATTTCAGGGATAGTTGGCATTCTTCCCCACTCCATACTTGGCATTGATTGTATGGAGTTTTGGCCTCTGTTGTATTCGGAACACACACTGTGCAATCCTATTCAAATTGTTAGGCCATTAAACTTCATGAATATCCCACACTATTCATAATTAATACGAACAAGAATGAAAGTTATTTTGGCTTCACAAGTTTTCTGAGTTCTGTATGGCTCTATGTTTTTACTTTAATTCAGTTATTTTGGAACTTCCGGTTTTGGAGTTTTGCAACTCCTGACGTCGAGGTTTACTATCCTCTCAGATTCCCGATCTCCAATAATCCTTAGTCCTCCAAGCTCAGCCCTGGCCTATGTGACCGCTGACTCGTGACCCTGGCCTTGTCCCTTATTGGGGTTTGGGGTTTCGCAAATATGAATGCGCCCAACACGCTTGATAGCGGAATCCCCGATTTCTCGATTTCCGATGGCTCCGTTCGTGCTATCCCTTCGGGCTATAGCCCCACCATACGACCACTGCCCATGACCATGATCAATCCTTTTATCGGGGTTTCAGAATTTGTGACGTCGCGATGCACATGCATTCGCAACCTCCGATTCCCGATATGTTTTTATACTGGCTCGCTCCCTAGGTTCAGCCTCTAGTCCACAGGACCATACTATATGACCTCCACCCTACCCTGTCAGGTTTCGACGGTTTCAAAGTCAAGCTCATACGCTCACGGGATCTCTGATGGGTCCCAGTCGTTGACTTGTCAACAATCCTTTCTCTTGTTGCTATAATTCTGCCACCTGTCCTCCTAACAGTCGGTGTGGCCCCACGCACCTAAGCCTTATCGGGAAATCGCATATCGCGATTTTCTCATGCACGAAACCTTTGCCTCCAGAATCTCCGATATCCTGATTCCGGATATGACGATGTGCCTTTCTCTTTATCCCTTCGTGGTTAAGTCAGGTCCATGTGACCTCTACCCCGTGACCGTACTCAAAGCTCTCGTCGGGGTTTCAGGGTTCGGAGTTTCAAAGTGTATGAATCACTTGTCACCGAGGTTCCCGATTTCCCGATGAACTTCCAACACCAATGGGTTCACTCCTTGTCGAGACTTTTCCCGATGGTGCGGATATCTGCCATGTGTCCACTAAATGAACGATCCATATTTCATCGCGAAATCGCAGATCGCGATTCCGTGGAACAAGACCTCTATGTGTTCGAGAACTCCGATTCTCCGATTTCCGACTCTGCGGAATCTCCTGACACGTGTCCACCTTGGAATTCTATGGCTATGATCCCTCCTTGGGTTTTCGAGAATCACAGGGTCTCGATTCTCTTGAGTTCTAATATTCTGACGCCTCTTTGGGACTTCTCCTCTACCCATGAGGACTTAAGTCCTGCGCAACTTCTATCAACTCGGACGGTTGACGGGTAACCCCACAGGGATCTTACGACTCACGATCCTCCCGAGTTAAAACTCCTGTGCAGTATCAAGAGGTTTTAAACCTCGTGCACATTCTCTAGATCTAGCAGTTGCAAGGGTTTGCTTTCCCTCCCGAACAGATCCGACGGTTCTAACACCCTTGGTGTAGAACCCTGTCTCCCTATGGTCATAGACCGCCCAGCTGTGGTTTCATAGTACTGCTATACCTCCTGAGCTTATAATCATGGTCAAGCCACAACTTGACACACTGGAGCAACCAACATCCGAAATTGGCCATTCCATGCCCAATTTCTCTTCACATTTTCGGTCCAAAGACCGCTCCACTGGCCCATCTAGGCTCAGTGTCGAAACCTTGGCTCTGATACCAATTTGTAGCATGCCAATTGCTCTGATACCAATTTGTAACGTGCCAATTTCTCTTTTAATAATAAACACAGGCCAATATAACCACATGCATTTAAGCACAATTAAAACACATTTAAAATACAGAGTGAAACATATCTTGTTACTGCTATAATCACACATTCCATAGCATTTAACAATAATTGATTTACACAGAAAAAACATGATACATAAGCAGCCAGTCACGCATAACATGATCAAAGCATAATTCAAATACTTATCTTTTAACAGTTGTAGAAAACACCAACCGAGTGCAGGCCTTCCACGAACCTCCCAGCCTTAGACCACACTGTTCATTAGCTCAACAGTGGGTCACCCCCAAGTTGGGACCGAGCTCCACCCCAAGGCAAGGAATCCTAGGCTAGGATGAGATTATAGGGAAGACATCACAGAAATATCTGGAAGGATTCTTCCCAAAGATGCCATCTTACGCCCACTACTACTAGACCCTCATTCCCCACATGCCTGTTCTGCCCGGGAGTATACACCTTCACACGCACAATCCATCGGTGCTAACCGCCCCTTCTGGGTCTCGACAACAGGCCGGATCAAGAAGTCTCAGAGCCCGTAGCTGGTGCCGGACACTCTCTGGAAGAAAACACTTCCCAGCAAACTCTTTCACCTGGAAAGAGTTGCTCGCAGGCCTGACAACCTACTTCTTCAAACCACCATCAGCTCCCTCACCTGGAGAGAGGTTACACACAGGCTAAGCACGAGCTCACACTAGCCAATAAGCCACGCGCAGTCCAGCACTACGTGGCCACAGCATCCAACTGGGAAACAAACGCGGGCTTCCCAAAAAGGCTCAACAATCACGAAATAGACTCACGGTTTCGGTTTCAGGATTTCACAAGGTGTACAGAGATTCCACTCACAGGCTTGATGGTTCAGAACAGAATGTACGAGCTATCTCAGAACGACACAGGCCTTTTTCCGGTTCGAAGAATGAAACCACTTTCCGGAACAGACACAAACTTTTCCCAAGGTCTACACAGGCTTCCGGGTTCAAGGGGTGTACGGTTCAGAAGATGCACGAGGGTATCTCTGCAAAGGTTCGACCCATTCACGCTCAGATAGTCCCGGTCGAATCCTGGAGGAACCTATGCAGCAGTTGACGGAAATGGGAGCGGGACCCCCAACATGGCTTGCTTCGGCAGTTTTAACTGCATGCACATGGGTTGACACTTGTCACCCATGAAGCTCATTCCTTCACATTTGGAAGTCACTCGTCCTTCCAAAGAAATTAGGGAAAAATAATATGCATGTGGATCTTTTTGGAAATAATATTAAAATATTATTCCAGGCCTAAGCCCGTTAGGCTTAACCCCTAGGTTCAACACTCGGCTCCTTTTTCCCACCTTCCAGCCCCTAGTTCCTTGCCCACTCTGTGGATGCTCAGTCCCCCATCACTCTTTCATCGTGGTCGGTCTGCACCTTACGGTTTTGATATTTTATTGAAGTGATGCATACATACAGATACAAAAATCCAGGCCCGTGGCCTTCTACCCTTAGGTTCTCTGGCCTAATCAAATACATAAGCCTACCAGCTTATACAAAACTTGGCTCACCAGCCTATAACACATATTTACAATGTCTTTTAGAGCATGGTTTACATTGGGGCTCGGCCTTGGGGACACTACATTCAGGAAATGACCATAGCCCCCTCTTCAGACCTTATCATGTTTTACCTTATAGCCTCTTCCCTATATACCTATTCCTTCCCTATCCCATCTAACCTAGGGCCTTATTCCTTCCCATAGGTACCATTGCACCATTTGACCCTATGTTTGGGAACCCTTCACTTTATTCCTCACATTCCATCATCCCATAATGTTATCCCTTAGTGTCTCATCCATAATTCCATCCTCAAACCAAAACCCTTGGTCCCTAATTCTCTAGACCCTGTCCCCCTAGAATTGGATCCTTCATCAATGGATCTCAAATCCCTTTACCTCTTCCACATAGTCCCCATTTCCCTGAGTACAACCCCATCTTACCTTAGATCCCCACCTCCCAACTAGTCCCTTAACACCCATCTCTTGTACCCTATCTCCATATGTACTTGACCCCCCACCTTTACTTGACACCTAGATTCCTTCACCCTTGGGCCACCTCCCCCCTACATCCATAGGGCCCCATACCCTATGATCCACACTTGATCCTTAGGAATAAATAATATTAAACACTTAGGCTCCGCTAAACATGGGTCCCTACCTCTAATATTAGGAAAATCCCCCCTACCCCCTCAGGATCATTTTTTGGATTACTGAGAGGGGGTGAATCAATAATGAGAAATTATACCTCTTTCAACCACAATATGTATTATTTAACTTTTACCAATAGTGTTCAATAGTTTATCATCAATGTATCATCTATGAATGCATCCAATATATATATCATAAGCATGTAAAGATAAGCAACATCACATGAACATCACATCAAGAACATAGTACACTTATTTTTACGTGGAAACACAAATGGGAGAAAACCATAGAATGTTTTCTTATATATATCAATAAATCATTCATAGGAAGTACCAACTTCCAAATTCTTCAGTTGCAACAAGAAGGAGGCTCCAACCTCATATTCTCAGGATCCAACCTGAAGGAAGCTACAACTCCCTGAATTCTCTTGCTCCAACCAAAAAGAGGCTACAACCCCCTGAGTTCTTCGAATCCAACCAACTAGTTCTTAGGATCCAACCTGAAGAAATATACAACTCCCTGATTCTCTGTCTCCAACCGAAAGGAGTCTACAACCCCCTTTCCTTGTTGTGTCCTGCCACCCTAAAATATAAAAGTAGACCAACTATCACAGACTCTTCCACTATCACTACCACAAATGTTGTCACTACCACTGTCACTGTCACTATCATTGTTACTGTCACTGTCATTGTCATAGTCACATCAACCTATCCAACCTGTCACTGTTGTAAATGTGTTGAACCTACATAGAATAGATCTAGCTAGAAAATACTACACACATTTGTAGAGAGAAATTGAGAAAGAAGAAGCAAGATAGAAAGAATGGAAGAATTCTNATGGAAGAATTCTCATTAACCGTATTCCACACTCAAAGAGTGAATAATTTTCAATAGATATAAGATACATGAGTAACTAATGAGCCATAGTGGTGGTCTAGATTGATCTAGACACACACCAACATTTACAAGAGTAAACTACGACCTAGTCTAGTCTCTCAGACAGTTATGTGAGTGAATTGCCACCTAGCTATGTTAACTAGTCAACTAGTCTTCAGTTAACTGACTGAACAAAGAGTAGTGAGTTGGTGATGATCCCAATGTTTCATGGTGACAAAACCAATGAAACATCTAAAATTAACTCAACTAGTCAAATTGAAGTGTTAACTGAAAGAGAATATTATCCAGGTGGAATATTCTTCCCTAAAATATAGGAGACTAGATAATGACTAATTATGACTAATAAACAAGGAATAACCTTCAGAAAAATAAATCCTAGGTGCATGTGAAGTAACTACAACAACTATCTCATTCATGAAGCCATATCCACTCTTATCTGCATGCAACTCATGCCAAGATCACCAAGAACATATCTCAAACCATATTCTCAACATAAAAAACAATGCCTCTACCAAGCATGCACCAAGATCACCAAGTACAAGTTGTCATTTTGTGTAGAAGTTGTATATATATCACCAACAAGTGTGTCATACATATACCAAAAATGTATCTCAAATAATGTGCCCAGTATCCAACATGCTCCTGAAACCATGTGCATCAACCTTATACCATATCACCCATGATATGTCTCAATCATGTCATACACCATAACATCATCAACATATAACCCTCAAAAAATGCATATAAATATACATGTAACTATGTAATAGACATGGTGTATGTTATCAGAGACCAACAAACCTTCCTTAACTTCAACAACAAGAGAATAAAATCTTCATCAAACATTACCTTAGTCTCACAGGACTAGTTTTGGATTAGTCACAAACCCAAAATTTCAACAAGAATAATTTCGTTAGTGCAATGAAAAAATGTTTGAAAATTGTACCCAATATTATTCAATATCTTCTCTACAATTCCTCTAATTTTCACTGCTTGGAAGATCTCCGAAAAGGAGTTATATAAAAAATGGCAGATCTTGTTGAATTCTAGCTTATTCTAGAGAGATAACTTGTAGAGCATGTGCCACATGGAATGTTTGATATATGGATATGAAAATTGCACACAACATACTAAGTCTTTTACTCTATCGAATTAATTTTGTCTTGGTGAATTTGGATATTCTATGAATACGTTATGACAGTTTTACCCAAAACCATTGTTTGAGACTAGTTCTAGGAGTATTGGAAAAAAACCATATCTTCCACATAGTGTATCTCCCAAACTGCAATGAACCAAAATACAAAATTTCTACTAAAAGTGCATTGGTATGTCGTATCAATATCCTCCAGGTTTTACTATATGAATCGTTCTAGAAAAAACTTTATAGTGAAAATGGTAAGATGACCTATAAATAACATACCTTAGAACACATCCTCACAATATTTCATCCTCCCTTGGAATTTATCCCTTATTTACTTCATATTCCCTCCAAAAAATACCTCATATATCCTTAATTACCTCATATAAGAATCACTTGATCAATTAGATAGATAGTCAATGAACTTGTGTGTATTTGTAATGTACTTATAATAGAATTCTTGAGGTGTATTTATACTTTTTCTAAGTAACCTCTTTCCTTAATTTTGGGACTGTTATAGTGGAATATTTAGGTTGGAAAAAGCCTAACCAACCAAGGAAAAAGTGTTATAACTTTGGGAATCCTACACCCAATGTCACCTCGATGTAGGGCTCACACTTCAAGGGTGACTAGATCACTCTAGGGAGGCGATCTCGATGACCCTAGGGGAATTGAGATGGAGATGGAGATAGATGTAAGTGAAACCCCTATAGTTTGAGTCTAAATTGAATGAAGGGTAGGGAGATATTCCTTTTATGTCGAGTAAAGGATTCCCCACAAGTATAGTGTTTTTTCGGATGATTGTGTTTGCCCAAGTCACAAGAAAACACAACTTGCAACAATATATGTTAGTTGGATCAGCAAGTTAATATTTTATTCCAAAATTTGGAGAAATAAATGACAATATATATCAGTAAGAAAAATATACCATAATCTTCTCAAAATGTACTCAATATCAAGTAGAAAATGCAAGAGAAAGGCTAGCAATTGACTAGTTGAACAAAGATGAAGAACCAATACTCTTAGCACACAAATAAGGTTGTTGTAAAAACTTGTCTGCATAAACTTATATCAGCCCTATTTCTGTAACATTCAATGTATTACAGAAACAAAATCAGCCACTAGAATCCCCTCAAACTTTCCCAAAAAGTGCTCTAGGACAAGGAGAGTAAACGTGCAACCTTTGAGCAAAAACCAATGGTTGATAAGAGAGTTATTAGAGCAAGTATGTTACGGTTTCTGCAGCCCTAATGGCTGAACATGAAAATTTGTAACAAAATAAATAAGTATCCCTTATATGAGGAAACCCTAGTGACAATGAGGTGCCTAGGGCATAAGGAAAACAATCCACTTTGCAAGAAGTAAAAATGACCGAAATTCATGTTTCCTAACACAATATTTTATTTCTCCATTGCAAAAAATTAATGACCAATTCCTTTACTATTGGGTTAATAGACTAACAAGGATCTTAGATAAGCTACCTCCTTGGGCTGTAATCCCTTCTACTCCCCAGGGCATGTTTCTCTAAGCTAGGGTTTAAGCTAAGATTGTGTATGCCCTTATACTTCTCTTAGCAAACCCTTAATCAATGAGATGAAGCAATAAAATGTTGAAGACTATGGTGGGGGTGTATGCCCTTATACTTTCCACCTATATCCTATCATAAACAACACTTGACTTGAATAAAATCATAGCAAGATAGTAAAAGCCATACCAAGATCAAGAGACATGCTAAGACAAATCCACAACAAGAGCTAGAGAATAACATTTCAAGGCTAGTGCATTACTTCTTCTATTAACCATTCACAACCATATCCATAAAAAAGTGCACAAGTGATAAAATGGCTAAGGAGGCCGAAAATTTAGACCAAATCCTCTGACAAGAGGAGATATATGATTCAAAATGAGATCTTATGATCTCTATTTATACAAAAATTAGCCAACATGGCTTGTCCAAAAAATAAGGAGTAAAACACAATATTAGGGGTGAACAACCCTAATCTTTCCCACTTAACACAATAATATTAAACAATTCACTTAAAATTTCATCTTTTGCACAAATTAAACCCTAATCTAGGATGGCGTCACCCCTTTAGGCGAGGATTTGTCACTTTGAGGAGTTCGTTGATGTTGGAGAAGCATGGAAGGGCCTCCCAAATCCATGTGTCATGAATCTAAGTGATCTCATCATGGTGAAAACCCTCTTCTCCTAAAAAATTCCAAGTGAAAACGAGTGGCACCTCACCACCAAGCCCTAGCCCCCAATATCATGACGTCATGCTCAAAAGTGGGACATTTTTCCCCTCCTGGGCAAATGTTTTAGCAAGAAATTGGTGGGATAGGTCATTCAAGTCACCATCAATGTCATCCAAGTAAAGTCTCTCTCATCTCTCATGTGAGCCTTTGGCATCCAACCTTTGGGCTTGTATCCCCATGGAAGCTCAAGATAGGCTTATTCTCCCAAAAATGTCCACCAGCTAGGTCCTGCAAAGACAAATGAAAACTCCCTCCAAGGATATCAAGTCATGACATCATGATAAGTGGATCCAATCAATAAATAATCCATCCATGCATGTGTATCAAATATTACTATATCAAACAATTAACATCTCAAAGACATTATGTGACTTGTCAAGCTTAAGTATGGGAGGGTTGACGAGGTGTCCTATTGGGTAGATCTTTCCCTAGGTAAAGGAAAAAATCCAATAGGTCCCTCTATAAACCATGTAGAGTGCATGAGGTGGATGGGGTGGAGACTCAATGGGCATAGGACTCATGACATACTAGGGTTCATAGTGTCCCATTTATGGGTGCCTTGGTAGAGTGTGTGTGGTACCTTCGTTCACAATGCACTTTTTCCAAGCCCATCATTTTCCTTTTATCTTTATTTCTTTATATTTTCATTAGCACAAGGAGAGGTTTAAGGTCACTGACCTAGCATGGTGACCATATGGTGGCAATGTCACCGACAAATGCCTAATGGAAATGAGAAGGATGGCTCATGATGAGACCCCCTTTCTCTCAACCATGCAACTAAGAGTCATTGCCCTGGTTTGGTGACTAGATAATGACAATATCATACGACTAGATATCCATGGATGTGATAGGTCAAAACATGATGAGACCTCCTATTCTTTAATCTACCTTTCAGACATTTGTTTGTTATATTATGGGTCCCATTTTACTCAAAGATAAGTGTTTTATTGATTTCTTGGGTGTTCCTTGGGTGAATCATATGGAAGGTTCATATATGGATTTTATCTTTTACCCAACACCAACCCCTATGGGACTTTATCCCCTTCTTCCCATATAATGAGGGAGAACCCCTTCTTGGGTTAATACACCCTAAAATTCCAAGAGATAAGGAAATGGAAGGGAATAATGATGGAAAATGGTAAGTATGGTTGGGAACGGTACAATGGCTTATTAAGGGATTTCCCAGTAGAAAACACATTCCCAAAGAACACCAATTACTAGGGCACAATGTCAATCACTAGGGTGAAGTAGGGAAATAGGCATAATGTCCAATCACATATCATGAAAAATAGAGAAATCTAAGATACAACATAATCAAATGGCTTAGGTATTGAAATGATCCTCACCATAATAGTGACTTGTACCTCATGGAGCAAGGCCCATCTCCTTCTAGAATCCAACTGGTGTGGTGGATACCATCTATAAACCTATGACCATATGTGGTGGTGAGTGGGTCTTCCATCTATGAAAGGGGTATTGTTGGTCATGTAGTCCCTCAAAACTCCATATCTGCAACTCGAGGGTCTTGAGACATCGTCTCCTTAGTTATCCAAAAAATGGGGATAGCACATGGCTCTTTCTTGGGGACATGTGATCTTTGTAGAGTGCATGAGAAACAAAACAACTTCTCGTAGACATGTGCCTACAAGTAAACATCAAATTGTCAAGTGCACAATGGCCTACTCATCCTTGTTCTCAAATGACCATATCAAAACCCACTAAGCTAGAAAATAAACTTTTGACATTTTTTGAATAAATTCTAAGCTAAGAATGAAATCAATATGCAAGTAAGGTAGAATGAAAATGAAATGCATATAAAATAGTATGAACAATCAAGATACAAAATGGATGGAATCAAAATGACTTGCCTACTTACTTGGGGCATGGGCCCTAAAGGAGTCATGTGCCACCCTGGAAATATAGTTTGAGGATAGATCCATTTATTGGTAGTGGCATCCTCCTCCCATCTTTTTTGGATAAGTAGAAAGAGTCTAGTTCATACAATTCCTCTACTTTATAGGGGCCTAGCCAATGACTGTCGAACTTTTTATGCATTCCTATTTTTTCTCTTCTTTAGTCCCACAGTAGAACTTGATCCCCTTCCTTGAAGTCTCTTTGTCTTGAATTTTTATCAAAAGTCCCTTTTATTTTTTCTTGATTCCTTTCCATTTGATCAAAGGTCATTCTTTGAGTCTCATCCAGCTCTACAAGTTGATTGATTCTCCCCTACAATGCTTCCTTATTTGTACTAAAATGTTGGGCTATTTGTAGCACTGGAATTTGGAGATTTATAGGAAAGTGAGACTCAAATCCATACACCAACTCGAAAGGAGTATTTTTTGTGGATTTATTGGTGGCTGTGTGGTCAACCCAAAAGGCATACTTGATCTTGCTGTCCCAACTCTTCTTGTTCTCCCCAACAATCATTTTCACAATGTTCATGATGTTTTTCTTGCTGGATTATTCCAATCCATTCCCTTGAGGATACTAATTCTAAGAGTGTGATAAAAAAATCCCATACTTGAAAAAAAACTCATTGAGCACCACTGAGTTATATGATTTGGCATTGTCGGTGGTTATCTTAGTAGGGAAACCAAATCTAGTAATAATATTCTCCTCAAGGAACTTCATTACGAATTCTTTCATTTCTTTCTTGGTTTGGATATCTTCCACCCATTTGGTGAAGTAATCAATGGAGGTCAAAATCCATCGATATCCATTACTATAATTGTCTTTGTATTTGTTGATGAAATCCAGTCCCCATTGTTGAAAGGGTGATTCTACAATGATTGGTTTAAGGGGAAGGGAAGGGAGGCACTGCTTTCTGGTAAAAAATTGGCATGGTTGACAAGATCTAACATATCAATGTGTGTCAGAGAAAATAGTAGGCCAATAGTACCCTACTCTTAAAATATTATGGGCCATGGTGCATGCTGCAAAATGGCCTCCACAATGTCCTGCGTCGAGTTTTGTGACTAACTTATTAGCTTCTTATTTATGAACATATCTAAGGATTACCCCATCTGGGTTTCTCCACATGAGACCCTATTCTCTTAGGAAATACTTCATGGCTTTGAGTCTCAGGGATCTTATTTTATGTTCCACCAAATGATCAGGGAATGTGATATTTTTTAGGTAATAAATGATGTTTGAATACTATTCATTGTTTTCAATCTCACCTACGACGATGTTGACTTGATTATTTTGTCCTACCTCTATGGCCTCTTGATTTATTTTTGTCATAATTTTTTCCATCCCTTGTCCTCTAATTATCTTAGTTGGATTGATTTCCAAATCATATTCCTGTATTTGCGACACCCACTTTCCCCTTGATCGAAGGAAATATTGTTGAGATAACACATCCTTCATAGCTGGGTAGGGGACAAAGGGTTTGATCTTGTTGTATCTCACATAGGTTAAAAAGTTATTTAGACACTTAACTAGAGAATAATATCTTTTTTCCATGATGGTTTAATTCAGTTTTGAGTCCCTAAGATTCTTGTTCATGAAAGTTATTGGTTGTTCATCCCCTTGATCATTCTTTTGTAACCACACACATGTGATGGTATCCTTTGAAGCAAAGGAGAAAATGATGAAGTCCCTAAACAAGTTTGGGCTAACCAAGAGATGAGTGATAGTCATTTCCTCCTTAATATGTTTGAAATATAGCCTACCTTAACTTTCCCATTCAAAATGGGAGTCCTTCTTTAGTAACTTGTTAACAGGTTTAATGATTTTGGAAACGTTTGGGCCAAATATCCTAATAAATTTAATATGGATGAAGAAGGATTGAAAGGATTTCTTATCTTTAGGGAGATGGATTTTCTTTATGGATTCAACCCTGGTGGGATCTATCATGATTCCATATTTAGAAATGAGGTGTCCCAATAACTTACCCTTTTCTACACCAAAAATTGATTTCTTAGGGTTGAGATAAATGCCATATTCCCTATATCTTTGGAAAATAATTCTTAAGTGTTAAATATGTTGTTCCCTTGTTTTAGAAATGGAGGTCAAGTTAGCTTGATATATCTCTATGATATTTCCTATTAGATCTTTGAAGTCATATTCCATGGCTCACTGAAAAGTATCCCATGCATTCTTGAGTCCAAAGGTCATTTGTAAATATGTATAGGTTCCCCAAGGGGTGGTAAAAGAAGTTTTGAGTTAATCACCCTACCTTACCAAAACCTGGTTGTATCCTGAGAAACCATCAAGCTTGGACATCATCCTTGCATCGGTTACCCTTTACAAAATATATTCTATAGTTGGTAAGGGATAATTTTACTTGAGTGAGGCTTGGTTTAATTTTTTGAAATCCACACATATCCTAATTTCACCAGTATTCTTCCTTACAATGACTAGATTAGATACCCAAGATGAATATCTAATCGATTCAATTATTCCTACCTCAACTATCTTTTGTAACTCCTTCTATACTTGTGGGTAAACCTTTGGGTTCATCTATCTGAGGTTTTGTTTGAAATATTTTGTGCCATCAATGAGGGGAATGGTATGTTGTATAACACATTCCCAGTAATCCTTTAGATCTTCATAAGACTAAGAGAAAAATTCCTTGAACTCATAATTTTAGTTAAATTTTCTCTCTCATCAGATGTTGTTCCTTTACCAAATTGGATTAACTTCTAGGATTGTTCGATTCTAATGTTTCATTCAATAATCTCATTATTGATTTTATTTGGAGGTTTCCTTTGGTACATATCATTTCATTCAAAGAGGTTTTCCAAAGGAATAATCCCTTTGGGTAGGGGCATGTTGGCTATATAGATGATCTCGATGTTTTCCTTCTCAACCAACAAGTTTATTTGGGCTTCAAAGAATTCTCCCTCATTCTGTAGAAAATGAAGAAGTTGAATGTCGTTTTTGAAAACTTTCCAATGTTCCAAGTTGTCACATAATGAAGGTATGAATTTGAATTCTACGTTGTAGAGACCGATTTCTTTGGAAGGTTGTATGTTTGAAGAAAAAACAACAAGATTGTCTGACAAATGATTTTCTTCCCTAGGGATGGCGTCAATGGAAAAGTTTTCAAACCTCTTTATGGCCTCCCAAACAACATCTCTATATTTCTTTAACCTTGGGTTCTTTGCAAAAAATGTTCTATTGACTTGTGAAAAAATTAGATCCGAGTCCCCCTTTATGTGCAAGTTTTTGATGTTCATATCGATGGCCAGGTTTATGCCTAGGACAAGGGATTTGTACTCAACAATTCTATTTGTGTGGCCAAACTCAATTCTGTACGAAAAAATGGTGGTCTCTTTATATGGTAACCTTAAGACTATTCCAACACTTGAGCCCACACTTGAGTGTGCACCATAAATATCCAAGCCCCAAGACCCCTCTTTTATTTCTTCATTTATGAAAGGGGAATATACCACAATAAACATGTTTTCTACTCCTTCTTCAAGGACCTCAAGGTTTACGTTGTCACGACCCAAAATATTTTCAATTTTGATACTGTCTTGGAGATGTTCTTTCTTTTTATATTTTTTGATCTCACACTTCACTTTTCCCATAGGTTCTGCAAACACTTGTTGAATGTATTGCAATAATTTCACTTCTTCCAATTCTTTGGCCTAATTCTTTTCTAACTCCAAGATCTCATTTGATGGGCAAGGTGATTTTTCTAAAGTTCATTCTCTCTCTCTCTTATATGATCGTGGAACACGCTTCCCTATCAACTTATTTCTCTTGTTCCTCTTGTAGGTAATTTTGACATATCCAAGAAGTTTTAGTGAAATAAAGTCATCAATATGATTAATCTGAAGATTCTTCTTTGGGTTCTCTTCTTCCTGTATGAGAGAGGTGGCTAAGTTCTCTTCTATTTCACATGCTCTCTCTTGAGATTCAAAAAGAGTAATAGGAAGTTTTCTAACTAGGACCCCATACAGATCTTTCATATTTGATATATATATCTTGAGAATGGATGCTTGAGGAAGTTTAAACTCCTGGGGAAAGCATCTTACAAAGGTGTTAAGCCTGTCATTGAAATTCCTTATATCTTCTCTTGTTCTTCTTTTCACTAGCAAATTTGGGTCATTTTGCGATGACTATTTCGACGCTCTTGCAACGTTATGTCATGGATATTGAAAAAAATATTGAGTCTCTCAAACTTCATTTGATGTGATGTGGAAAGTTTGGAAAACTTGAATTAACATTGCAAGAGTGACGACCGTAGGGAACTTTCCACAATTGCAACAAAAAAAGAAATATCGTCGCCAATATGACTAAGTGAAGAATTCGTCGAAAGAGAGACATAGTAGGGATCATTACACACTCGAAAATATAGGCAGAGTAAGTGAAAACATTGCGACAAATCGACTATCAAAATGTTTTTCACTATTGCGACGACAACATGGTATATAACGAGGAAATCACTATACAAATTTCATGGTTTATATAGAAAATTTGTCCCAGTATTTCTATTGTGTGTCGAAATTGCGATGAAAAATTTCATGGGTTATATAGGGAATTCATCGCAGGATTTCTACTGTGCGTTGAAATTGCGACGACAACTTTCATGGTTTATATAAACAATTGAGTGTATGATTTCTGTTGTACGTTGAAATTGTGACGACAACTTTCATGGTTTATATAACAAATTTGTCGCATGATTTCTATTGTGCGTCACACTTGTGATGACCAATTTTTTGGTTTATATAGAAAATTATTCATAGGATTTATGTTGTGCATCGAAATTGCGATGAAAACGATTTATTTAAAAATAATAATTAATAATTATTTTTGGGCAAAAAAAAAAAAATTAATTTTGAGCAAGAAAAATAAATTTTAATTTTTGAAGATAGGGGGCATGTATTGGAAGAATATTATAGGCTATGAATCTCATTATATTCTTGAAAACATTTCACAAAGGGAAATTCTCTAAAGTAAATAAGGTATGGGTAGATCGCTCTGCATGTGATCAAGCACCATCTAGTTTTGATTTCAATACTACAAATATGGTGTCACATCCAATCAAGAGTTAACCTCATATATTTATAGTTAGTCTCTCAACTCATCTCAATAGGCCCTCATCTATATTCAAAAATTAAAGTATGCTAGAATAGATAATGCCTTTTGTTGAAAGAATTATTTGAAGGTATTATTTTCACATTCTAGGGGGCATTAACCTAGGAGGAAGAATGCTCCATTAAATTGGGTTTTTTATGGTTATACTAAGGCATATAAAGAATATGTATTGTTCAATAAAGACAAGTTCTAGTTGTATAATCCCTTCACATAGTGAAAAGAACATATTTTGATGAATGTTTGGCATAGGAGAAATTCAATGAGTCAACCAAAAGATATATATGTAACAATATATATTTGATGTGGATGATATGTTATTAAAATAGATACCATATACATATCAAATATATTTTTATGTGTGATCCTTACTAAACATATAAGTTGTAAGGTTGGCTAAGCTTGTCACAAGAGGCATTGAAAAACAAAGGCTTCTCTATTCTACTAAAAAATTTTAGGATTTTTATGGCTCCCTAAGAACGTTTGTCTCTAGATGCATTCATGGATTTTCATCACAATTGGTTTTATTAATCTTTAAATATTATCTGTATTCCAAATCTTGTGGGAATATTTAAAATTAAGGGCCATTCCATTTATTGGGAATATTTAGAAATATCATTCTAAGTCCAAATCTTGTGGGAATCTAATTGGGCAAGGCCATTGTCTTCTTATTTGTTTAATTATTTATACACAAGGCTAATTTCCTTGCAAACTTACCTTTCTAACATTAGTTTTTATGAGTACAAGAGAAATAATTCACATTTGGGAAAACAATCAATGTCATATAACGTTTATCCATCTTAAATTTTAAACTACATGTTGGAGGGTGAATTATCTATGACAAACAAACATGTTTTTAAATGGCATGTTGCAGGGGGGATCACAACATCCCCTCTTTAGCTACAAACCAAACAAATCTTGAATCTTTTTTGAGAATCACAACACCCTTTCCTTACCCATCAACTAACCAAACCTAGTTAACATGGGATATTATTAAATTATATATTATGTATATAAACACCTTTTTTTCTAGCAAGAGAATTAAATTTGGATACTACAACGATTTTGAGATTAGCATTGGAGAGTGATGAGTTTTACCTTTTTTCAATGGTCGTATCTCATGGACTTCACCTAATACTTTGATCAAGTTCCAATTCCATTTCCATTGGTTGAACTCTATTAAAAGACCAAAAGGAGCTTTCTATTAATATTATCTTTAGTCATTGAAAGCATACAAGTTGATATTTGAAAGAGAACTAAAAAATACAAGGATATATGATAGGGTGTAATCTATATGTCTAATGAGGTCACCCTTTTGCAACTATTCAAAATAATGGGAGGAGAAATTGGAACTTTTTTCTTCAAATATGTAAGGAATCATTTTGTATTGATGAAATCATAGATATCAAATGCTAACATTACATAATCCAAGTGAAGTAGGGGTATTCGAGGGTGTTGAATCCATTTTTCTAGTAAAAAAAACAAATTCATCAATCAAAAATTGCAATTTCAACAAATATTGCCTAGATAGAATCTAGTGAGGGAAAATCACAAAAGGTCAAAATCATTTAACATTTATCCTTCTTCTATAATTCGGTAGCCTATATTTTACCACATGTTGAACTTGAAATATCCTTTGTTATTGGAAGGGAATAATTCTATATAACTAATTTAGTAATACATTGACCTAACAACTTAATCAAGAGGATAAAAATATCAATGAAATAGAAGGATATATCCATCATACTTTTATGTGATACCTCATTTAATAAAATAATTAAATGAGCCAGAATGATGTTGGATAGAAAAAGAGATATATGTGTTAAGAGGTAGGCTTACTTGTAAGGCTTAATTCATGTTCTTTTTAAGTTTGTTTAGTTGAATCAATTAAATTGTGATTTAGTAATGAATGAGTCAAAACCTACCATAACTAACACAAGTGGAACCCTTAATTCATTGTGGTATAAATTTTCCTTGTAAATCCTTGAAGCAATACATCCTAGGATTTTGACCCCCCTCACCAAATATTGTTATTATAAATGAAAATGAAAATTGAACTTGTCTAAAGTACCATAACCACCTAAGAGTTCCAAACATTCAAAATATTGTATTTAATTTAAGAGGAACATTGCCATCATGATCATCTTAACTATGACCTAGTTCATGTACAAATGAAGTCATTTAATATTAGTAACCCCACCCTATAATGTTTCTAAGGAAAATGATAAAAGCACCACTAAGAAATCATCAATATACTAGCAAACACCAAAACCTACTTGGTATAACCTACACTTTGATGGTGCTTCATAGGGATTGATAATAAATGATGGTTTCATCCAAGACAACCAAAGGGCGCACTTGGCATTGGCATACTTTGGTTACATGTGCAATAAAAAGTAACAACGAGGATAAGTTCAAATCCTATTACAAGATTTCAACTTAGCAACGGATCATCTACAAATACAATATGTTATAAAAGAACTTGATTGTTAAGTGTTTATGGGGTTAATAATGTTTTCTCTTTATGTTACTATTTATCTAATGACATAAGTAAGTGGGCCAATTGGGTATCAATTCATACTCCTTCTCATCCAAATGGATCCCAAGTCTATATTGTTATAGGGTCTAGTCTATTGTTATCTTTGCAGGTGGATGTGAGTCAAGTATTGTAATATGGATTTGGGATATAATAACATATTTGATGTGTTATAGTCTGTGTGTGTGTGTGTAATAACGTATATATTTTATTACATATGTGTGTAATAAAACATACACATATATTCTATTACACATATATGTAATAACATATATTACAAAAAACATGAGTTGTAAATTTGGAAAAGCTCATTGTGAGAGGCACTGGAAAACAAATCCTTCTCCATTCTATTTGGAGTTTCAAGGATTATTGTGTCTCCCTAATAGGGCTTGTCTCTGGATGTTTTCATGTATTTCCATCCTAGTCAACTTCCGAGCTGATTGTGTTGGATCAATAACTTTAATGTACTATCCCATCTATTTATTTGTTGATGGAAGTGTCATTTTGTGTGAAAGGCGGTGTGGTAAATAATTTCTTTGTTGGGTCCACCAAATTTGTATTTCAATATGTAGGACTCTTTCATGAACTAATTATCAATATTTCAATATGTAGAGGACTTCGCATATACACAATTCTCCCTTGCACATCAATGAAGCTTTTTTAAAGGGACAAATTAGTTGACATATGGTCAAAACTCTCTCATTGTTTCCATTATTGTGCCCTCTAATCGAAAAAGTGACAATTTGAATTTATGTCAGCATTAGAGCAATGAGTGCTTATATCATGAACCTCTATATGGATTAGCATGACCATGAGAAGAATAAAGTATGAAAATATGAAGAAAGTCTTGAAACCTTGAATAACTCTCCATATATTGTAGACATGAAGATTGAGATGAAGTAAATGTGTGAAAGAGTAAATGTTTGACATCACCATTTCCAACCCCTCATGTTTAATCCTTAATGTTGTTGAAGAAACAAAATAAATTTCATGGAACTAAAAACAATAAATTGTTTCCAAAATTGTTCCCTCTAATCGACAAAGTGAAGATTGGAATTTATGTCAACATTATAACAATGAGTGTTTATATCATGGACCTCTATATGGATTAACATTACCATGATACGATTAAAGTAGGAAAATATGAAGAAAGTCTTGAAACCTTGAATAACCCTCCACGTATAAATTGGCAATGGAAATGCGATATTGTTTCTTTGTCATGTGAGACACAATGAAAAGACGGGTAATGCTCTAAAAAAATATTATAAAATTATTGACATGGCCATTTCCAACCCCTCATGTTTAATCCTTATAAATTATTATTGCATCTTCCCCAAAAAATATTTTTGCATGTTGCACCAAGTTTAAAGTTTGCACATTGCTTGGAAAAAGATGCTTGCAACATGTCACATGTCACAAGACTTTCAAAGCTACATATATCATGTCACAATATTTTGGAAGCTGCATATCGAATATTCAAGTTCTATTTGTTTCCTTGACTCCATAGCCCAAGCACAAGGCACCAAGTCCCACTTGCATTCTCATGTCTTGTATCAAGGAGTATTGAATCAATATATACCAAGTCTTATAAGAGAAGCCGAAATTATTATTAAGTGTATAAAAAAATTACATTCACAAATATATACAAGCCATAGAAATATCCTTCTGTATATTATCAGATGAAAAAGTACCCATAATGTCAATGCATTATATGCATCATTACATGTTCAACTATATAATGTACATCTAACTGACTTATAAAATTATTACATGACATCATGAATTGCTTTTAGTCTTCTTTTGTGCTTTCCAGGTCTTAAGTAATTCATCCATCTCCATGTCTTCATTTACTAGGTGCTCTTCAGAAGTTGATGTTGTTTCATTCCTTTCACACAGAGTACGTTTGGTCTCGTACCCACGACATGGATGCTACTATGAGGGGTCATCACCTACAAAAATAAAAAATATTAAATTTTTAATGTCAATTTTTAAATATCATTGAAGTAGTTCATTAATATTAAAAAAAAACTCTACAATGTAATTATTTACCTGGTCCTCTAGTCGGGACCGTTAGAATGGTTGTCGGCATGTTCACCTAATCTTCAGGTCAAGGAGGATAAACTATGAAATTCTCTACCATTGAAATGCCAAAATTTATAAGTACAAAATTATTAAGTATATGATTAATATATAGACATTTTACCGTCATGGGCCTCAGTCACAAGAACATATTGGGGTTGGACCTCACTGGGATGGGGTTGTTAGGGAGCACCATGATCTTCTGGATGCATTGCACTATCAATGCTCCATTTTCCAGTACTAATGGTTTCGTTGATAGTGTTGCTCCCCTGATTAAAACAAAGTAAGACATTAAATTATGGACAATATGAAACATTTACGTATTTTATAAGTGATGAAAGGTTAATGTGGATTGATTTTTATTTACCTTATCCCGCAAATTGGATCTTGGGGTATGCCCCATTGTTTTCCTATGATCAACCATGACTTTATAACCGTACTTGTAACCAAGTTGGAGGTCTTCCTCCATGGTTTCAATTCCGAAGGCGTCACCCGACATTACATAAGTGTATGGTTTTTTAATGTTTTTGGCTGCAATTACCTTAAAGTTGTAAGGTGATGCAAATAATATTATTAAGATGTTTGAGTACTTACGATTCGTGATTCTAAACTTGCGTAGCAGCTCTGGCATAACTTGTGTTAGCCATGTTTGGTAATACTTACTTTGGTTTCCTTTGAAGTGTCAGGCAACCTATAATCATAATTTTCAAGTATGTTATGTATAACCACACTTTTATTTAGATCTAAAGAAAAATAAATCTGGTATTGAATTCAAAAAATTGTAATTTACCTTGGTGTACCAGTTATTTGTTCTCCTCATTTTTTCAAAATATTCTCTTTTGCATCATCAATGATCGCCTTCCACTTCCTCTCTGTAATTGAGGGAGGACTCTCATACCTAGGATTTCCTACCAATCTTCGTCTATAAACATCCCGCATATATTTTAAATATTCATCCGCTTCAGATGTGACCACTTTTTTATTGAACATGTCTAGTCCAAAGAGGCCTTCAAGATAATCCATAAGTTCCTTTTTGAGGTTGTAATTTTGGCAATTCCACCTCATGCGTAAGGTTTCCCCAAAAATCGACAAGGTATTTCTCTCTAGGTGCCTATAAAAAAGGACATTTCCTACACACAAAAAAATATGATCATTAATTTAAACTTAATAATCTAGATGATTTATGTATGAGGACAACATTAAACGATTAAAATATGAATTAAAACTACATGGGAGTCTTTATTGTTTTAATGGAAGTCCATTATCGTTGACCAAAAATGTGCACAAAAGGGTCCCCATGCTTGTCACACATCCAGCATTAGGAAATGCAACCATCTCAACCACATCACTATGATCCTCATCTCTACCATCATCTCTAGACTTTGATCGAGGTGTGGATGCATGGTGGTGTGTGTCATGGTTCCTATCTAAATTAGGTGTGGAAGATGGAGAA
This sequence comes from Picea abies, assembly GCA_900067695.1. Classification (NCBI taxonomy): domain Eukaryota; kingdom Viridiplantae; phylum Streptophyta; class Pinopsida; order Pinales; family Pinaceae; genus Picea; species Picea abies. The sequence continues at coordinate 6,077 of CBVK0103069542.1, read as the reverse complement.
GTAAATAGTTCTCTAGTAGTTGTATGATTGCCTACATCAGGACTCTGTAGCATCTCTGTAGCGTCACTACTACCAACACCGGGTTGAATAGGCTCCAAAAATTCCTTTATAAAAAAGAAAATGTTTTTTCATGAGATAATGTAAAAGTTAAAGAACAAAGTATAATAATAGAACATATGAGTACATTAAAAAAAAAACACTTTAAATTATGGTTATTACTTTATATGTGTTAAGTTGTGACATAAGGAGCTTGATCTTTTCTTTGACGTCAAGAGTTTGTTCTCGACGATCTAACAAGCTAACAATTTTTTTGTTATCTTTAATGATTTTTTTTTACTAAGACCATCGAATCAGCGCATGAATAAAACCCCTCCTCATCAGCGGAATCATAATCCACATGGCCTGTGGGCTACATATAATTTCAATGAAAACAATGTTATTTCAATAAAATTATATAAGCAATAATAAAAACAATGTAAAATGAAAGTGGAAATTGATAATCATTTACATGTTCTATGGCTGGCCCTTTTCCATGATCATCTTGCCACATTACAATACAATTAGAACACCTAAATATTTAAAAAATTGTTAATGATAACAAAAAAACAATGTTAAAGATAATATTTACAACAATGTTAAAGATAATAAAAAAATATAATGCAATAAGTAGAGGTTTCTTAAAGAGGTGTTGCATAATAACCTTCACACTATTAGTCAATGTTTCTATTCGATTCAAACGGTAATCCACTAATTACTCTTCCCCGGGAGCTATATTTTTTATTGCCCATAGGACTACCCGATTCTCTTCATGTCTCTCATATATGCAATTTAGTTGTTTGTTTGTTTTCCTAGATCATGTGTTTTTTATAAACCCTGCGATATTGCCAGAAGATTTAGGCCTTCCATCAATATGTATAGTCACTCCCTTATTTTTATCCTTGTTTATTAGTTGTATATAATTTGTGGTGAGTGCATATCTCCGCATACTTCACATGTACTGGACCAGTTGCATCCAATCATTATAATTGTAAGACGGTCCGACATAGTCCATCAATTTAGTTATTGTATTGTATTTCACAATTATTCCATCCATGGAAAATAGCCCCAAGCCATGCAGGGAGGATTGTGCAATGCGATATGTCCTATTGTTGACAATAGCGTCAACATCTATAGGAGCTAGTTCCTTAGGTACCCATTGTTTCACCAGATTTTTATACTTGAGTGGAACATCTATGTCTCATATGTTCTCATCATCATAAGAGCATGATCAGCATTCAGCAAGAAAAAATTTCATGCATCTTCAAAATTTTATTCTGAGTTTTTCACCTCTGGTCCTCGTTTTCTTATCATATCTACTAGATGCAGTATCATTTTTGGCCTCTATTTGTCCTAAGCTTTCCTCACTCGATGAAGAAATATTTGACAGGTACCTGTTTGGTTGTACCTTCAGTTGCATGTGCATGTGCTGTTAGTTAGTAGTCCATCATCATATTCAAAGTTCTAAATAAAAATTGTGTATCTTTAGTTTTGGATGCACAATTAGACTACGGTGCAATTACCAATATTAGTGGTCAACCACCTAATTTAATGTGATATCCCTCTTGATTTTGGATATATTAAGGACATATTAATGTGATAACACTAAGGACATGATAAATTTATCATATGGATCTAAGAAAAAAATAGTAGTAAGGTTGTTGTTTGTTGGATTTGTGCAAATTAGAATTATTATAAGAAATGTCCATTGAAGATGAGGGTCAATGCTATGGAGTAAGAAATCCAACCATCAACTGGTGTGTTGCAAATATTGGGTGCTTTAGTTGGCAATATGTCTAAGGAAATCCAAGTGTATAACTATACAAATATTACTTTTGTGAGATACAAGAGTAGAACTATACAAATATTAGTTTTGTTCAAGCCAAGATTAGAACTATACAAATATTAGTTTTGTTCAATCCAAGTTGAAGAATAAGTTAGTTATGGAGATAAGAATAAGATAAGAGTAACATTCTCCATTGACCTTGTGTAAACCATTCCATTTTTTGTTTGTTGCACTAAGTGTAAAGAACAATGTTGGAGAATTATACGATGTAAGTTAGGTATGAGCTATTTGTTACCTCTTTATTACCTCTTTATTTTAATTGTATCCATATTTTGTATTCATCAAATGAGGAATTAACCTGAAACTGATGCCATTAGACACAAACTCAATCCTAAGGCCAACTAAGGAGAAAGAACAACACACACTAATTAATCTAGGAGTTAAGCATACAAACAAACCTTATCACAAAGAAGTGCTAATTGGTGATGGAATCCAACATCGCAAAATCGATCCATGAAGGGGCTGAGTGTCGGTGGGTGGGAAAGTTATGTTGACAACTTGCTTAATGAAATAATGAACTAGTGAAGGTTACATCATCGAGCAATGGGAAACCCTCCAAGGAGTGCGAGTGATTCTAGCCAACATCGATCCCAGGTACAACACCACCTTGCCTGTGTTGTAACCTTCTATAGGAAGTCTAAAATATTATGGCCTCTATGGTACCACCTACTATACCAAAGCAGAGGCGGGATAGGTGACAGTCGATACCGAGAGCAACAAAGCATGGTTTATTACTCTCAGCGCCCCAATGTGACCTCGTGATTGACCCTTGTGTTAGAAGGGATTCCCAAATTCAGTGATATAGCAACTGGATTTCACTCCCTAACTCAAGGATTTATGTTCGTTTAGCAGCTTTGGAAATTTATTCTCACAATATTATTCGAAAGCTCTACACCTAAGTTAAGATGGGTTTGACGAGCCCTAGAAAAATTGCTAGATAAATTTTAATTAGTGCTTGATTTTAGGATGTTGTTACTCAAAGGAGTGGTTGTGAAACTAATGGCGTTTTGACTCGACTCTTTAAACCATGCAAGAAATTCAAATTCGATGAAAACTATATACGGGAAGGAGAAAGAGGTTTTAAGAAAAGAAATAATTTCTTGATAGATTACTATGTGTGCAGTACTACAAAATGACCCAAATTTTAAAAATAGCATAAAAATGTCATAGTTCACTTAGTACACATATACAACATTGAATCAAATTTCATAATTTCTAACATTGTAAACTTTTATGATTATAGAGACCAAGATACACATCTTGAATACCCATAAGGATCACAGGGGCTTCACCTTGTTGATACAATATCCATGCAACATACATCCCACATTTTCACTCAACTCCATCCATTCCTACATTATGCATCATCCAACTTCCATTGCTTGAAGAGATGGAAGAACTAGAATGGGATGAATATTATAGACCAAAAGAATCCCAATGGGGATATGTGGTTCAATCCTAAATGGACCAATAATAAAGAAGGTTCTCTTTAATGTTTTTTTTTATTTAATTATGTTCAATTTTAGTACTCTAAGATACAATTTTACAGGGTTTAATTCATTCAAAAAAACCTCCTTTGCAAGTTTGGACAAAATCCTATTATTTTTCCTTAGAAATTTTTATGCATGCAGAGCTAAGAATGTAGTGAATGGAAGTTCATATCTTTTCACTTTTCACTTTGCATCTATGATGACAGACATCTCCCACATCCGCCCACAAGATCGATTTTTCAGCTCCTTGAGCCGAAGAAGCTCATTCGATTCCCTTCTGGAATCTCTGATGAAAACCCGATCCATAGGTTCTTCTCTTCTCCTGCACGGCTCTCCTATATTTAACCATGATTTTTCCCCAATTCAATTTCGGAGTTCAAGATTCTCTGATCCCCGATGTTGAGAATCCTTGTATCTGTGATCCCCAATCACAGAGGTTCTGATTCGACGAAACACTTTAACATCCTTTAACCCCGGGGCTATCTCCTGGTCCTTGTGACCGCATCTCATGTGGCCCTGACCTTAGTTCGGGGTTTCGCGACCCAAGAGCTCAACCTTCCGTCCTCTATACCCCTGAAATACTGATATGTGAAACGTCGATATGGAAATTCCCCAGTCTTCCCTTTCTTTGCGATTTGGGGCTTTTAAACGCCAAAATGCATGGACTTCTTGTCCATAGGAGTTTCGATCCTCTAAATCCCGATATCTCGATGTGACGTCAACTAGGCCCCACAACGTGGAGTTCCTGCCTTTTCACGTTTTCATCACTCGTGAAGTCGAAAGACTTCCTCTTCTAACCTCTGATGCCCGAGTCCCCAATGTGGGAAATCTCGCAACATGCGTCTCCTCCCAAATGAATGGCTCAGATCAAACCTCACTAATTCGGGGTTTCGAGTGTCGAGTGACTCTCCTCACATCCTCGATATCCCCAATATCCAAAGTGTCAATATCTCGATGCCTGTCGGGACTTTACTCCTCTGCTTCTCATGAAATCTCAACCCTCATGCAGCTTCTTGCCGATCCAACAACTGTCGGTGATATTGATCAAGATCTGATGCTCATGATCTCTTCTTCCTGCGCACGTGAGATCGGAAGAGCGTCGTGTAGGGAAAGAGTGTCCGATCCAACAACTGTCGGTGATATTGATCAAGATCTGATGCTCATGATCTCTTCTTCCTGCGCACTTCTCCAAAGGATAAACTCCGCGCGTCTTCACCTGATTCAATTAGTCGATGGGTACCTGAGTGAGATCTGACGAATGACGATCTCCTCTTCTGTACTCTCACCTTGATGCTCCCTGGTCGTGAAAACCTTCTGACGGTCCAGATCTCTTCGGTTGATCCAACGGCTGGCGTTGCTCCTTCTGATCTTCAACATTTTCTTCCAAGACTTGGAAGAATTTCAATCTTCCAAAGGCTTCAACCTTGGCCTCCTTTTTCTCTGCGAACTCCTCACACTTTGAGATTTGCCGCGCGTATAAAAACGCTGACCCTCCTGAGCTCTCCTTTCCTTCAAACCCTCGAAGGATTCTTCAAACCCTCCTGAGCTCTCCTTTCCTTCAAACCCTCGAAGGATTCTTCAACTCCCGTGCCTCTACAGGGTATTCACATGCACACAAAGGTGCTATCCATCCTGAGCTTTCCTATAGCTTCGAACTCCAAGGAAAATCAATTATTTTTCCTTTCTCCCTCAAATGGAGAATTTAGATGCCTTCCTGGGACTCCGTCTACTCAAGCAACCTCTTGTTGAGCCTATCAGGGTGTTCAGCAACACGTCTTTGTTTGAACCCGCAGAATTCAGAAGTCCATCCTCTGTGCACGGCTATCAGAACCACAACGTTCTGTCACACCCTCCTGGCGTGAAGCCTCAAAGACCTCTCAATTCTGAAACCAAACAACTCCTGCAAATGCATAAACATAACATACATTCACAACATATAAATAACACTCACAGACATCCACATAACACACATAGTCATGCAGGAAAAACTACTGCTTGTATTAAAATGGAAAATGCCTGTATTTACAAGGTGTTCCTGAGCACGGCCTGTAACAAGGTCTCGGCTCCTTCTTCTTCTCTCTACTCGTAGATTCTCTTCTATCCTCTCGACTTACTACTCGTCGACGATCTCCTCTCTATCTCAAAATGAGATACCACTGATCTTTTTACATGAGGGGGATCTTCGATCTCTTCCCTCCAATCTACCTACCCTATTCAATTACATTGAATGGGTTGTCTAGTCCACTATCAGATCTAGATCTCATCCTTAAAAAACATTAAAGGCCTATCTACCCTATGCCTGCAAAAAGGAACAACTCTATGGCTCAACAACCTAAGAAATCAAATTACATTCAATTCAAATTTCAAATGAGGCTGCGCCTCACTTTTCAACGCACGATTTGAATTTGCTAACGTGGCTGGATGGCTGGCTGGCTGATGTGGAGAGATGCTCCTGCATCAATCTACAAGCAAAAGGGTAAGGAAAAAGGGTGACATGATGTAAAGTCTACAGGGAAGTTTGGTGCACATAGAAAAAATCACATAAAAATTAAGGGGCTATGTTAAGTGTAAAGGAAAGTAAAGTGGAATGTTGATGTGGAGCTATATACCAATGTGGATGCAAATTTATAGAGTATGGGGTTTGAAATAAAAGATGCATGCCCTCCACACTTCACATTAGTACTAATGTGGGGCAACAATAAGCT
>CBVK0103069471.1:0-10138 GCA_900067695.1 Picea abies | reverse complement strand
TGTGTTTGTTATTGTTTATTATGCACTAATGAATGTTAATTCTTATGATAAAGTAAGATATTGATGATGAACATATGAACATGGTTGAATAAGTAAAATAATATACATTATGGTTTAAAGGGTTAATAATTGGTATAATTGCTCATTACTTATTCACCCCCCCCTCTCAGTAATCCAACAAATCCTTGATCATGAGTACTATATATATACATCTCCACAAGAGGAGTAATACGCACTAGGTTGGGGTTTCCATGTGCATTCTCAAGTAAAAAAAGCAACCTCTCCCACTTGCAACAGTTAACTAAAGTCAAAAGTTGATAATAATAAGGGAAGGTCAAATATGGGTGTGAACTCAAGTGAGAACTCTACATGAAGTCAACATGCATTCCAGAATAGAAAACCTCTCCTAGAATAAGACTAGAGTCCAAAAATGGAACTAAAGTCCTAATTGAGAGGGAATTTCATAAATATGGAAAGTCACTAAAAATAGGTAAATAAGTGAAATAGGTTAACTCCAAGGACAATATGGGTAATGCACACTTCCTTAGGAGGACCTAAAATAGACTACTAGGGTTTGGTCACCTACTAAAAATAGAAAATTCCAAAAATAGACATGATCAAGAATATTCAAACTAGGTATGGTGGTTAGGATAGGTCTAAGAAGGGCTATAAATAACATTCCTCCTGAGAAAGTGGGATAATGGGAAAAATGAGTATGTCATTGAGTACATAGTTGAGCATGTTCCCCATGATGATGTATGTGAAGGGTGTGTATTTTGAAAGTATCATCGGGATGCATTTGAAATAGGGAAGAAATATAGACCAAAGACTCAATTGGAATGTGTCCATAATGACCCTTGTTCCAATAAAAAACATCAATAGTAGGTGAAAAGTATGCTTCAAATTCCATTGACGAGTTTTATAGGCATACTTGGGTATATTTCTTAAAGAATAAGGATCATGTATTTGCAATATTCAAGGAATTTAGGGAATTTGATGAAAAGCAATGTTTCCAAGCTGTGCAATGCTTAAGCTTATAAAACAAAGGAGAATATGTGGGAAAGGCCTTTGAGAGCTACTTTTCATAAAATGGTATCTCATGGTAGAGACCTGTATCTTACACACATTATTAGTAGCATGGTTTTTCTAAAAGGAAGAATCAAACCTTGGTTGAAATGGCATGGTGTTTTATTCAAACCAAAGAATGCTAAGTAAATTTTGGGCAAGAGCTGTCTACTACTCAAATTATCTTCAAAACTAGATTCTAAACAAATATGTATGAACCATGACTCTGCTTGAGAAATAGAGTGGGATAAAATCCTTAGTTGGACACCTCAGGACTTTTGAATTCAAAGCATTGGATCATATTCCAGATGATAAGAGAAATAATTTGGATATAAAGAGTCGTGCTTGTATTATGATGGGATACTCTAAAGAGACAAATGACTACAAGTTGTTTGATCCAGTTAAAAACAAGATTATTTGCAAGACATATGTTGTCTTTTATTAGAGCAATTTAGGTACTACCCTATTGAATTCCTCTTCTGTCTCATTAATCAATTATCTACTTGAAATTTTTAAGAATTATGGATTGATTGATTACTACACATGTTTTTCAACTAGATAGTCGACTCGTAATATAACCAACTTACTACAAGATTTCAAAGTAGAGTCCACCACAAGTTTTGGAACACTTGCTGAGTCAATTAATGGTGATTTTGGTATAGGAACCCCTTCAACAAAGGACATTTGTCTTCCCAACTAGGAAGCTAAAACAATTGAATTTATTGGTGCTAATGCAGGAGATGTAAATGAATTAAGGAGAATAAGAGGTCAGAAACAACATGTCAATATTTCTCTAATTGTATTTATGCTAGAGGCATGCCATATTGATACATATGTAGCTACACATGGTCAACCTAAATGGGAGAATGCTATGGCTAATCATTCTTTGATGAAGAATACAACTTGGGATTTTGTTCCTTGAATGCAAGGAAATAATGTGGTAAAATGTTGATGTGTCTATAAGACAAAATTCACATGTGAAGGTGTTGTTGAAAAGAATAATTCTTATTTGGAAACAAGGGGGTTTCCTTAGGAAGAAGGAAAAAAAAATCCTCTGTTAGAAATATAATTATGTTCAACTTATTCTTTCGCTTGTTGCTCGTTTTGGATGGGACATACATCATATGGATGTAAAAATTGCTTTCTTACATGGTTATTTCACTAAGGATATTTATTTGGAGAAACCTCTAAGGATTTGAGAAACATGAAAATATTTTATGTTGAGTGGAGGAATCCTTGTATAGTTTAAAACAATCCCCTAGAGCATGGTGTGAAAATATTGACCGGCTTTTCCTTAATCTTGGTTTCAAATGCTATGAATTAGATCACAATTTCTGTGTTTTACATATAGATGGTGAAACTTTAATTGTTGCATTGCATGTTGATGATTTAGTCATTATTATAAGTAATGTTGCTTTAATATTGGGTTTGAAGAAACAATTAATAGATACTTTTGAAATGACTAACGTTGGTTTGTTGCATTTATTTATGGGCATCCATATCTTACAAATGGATTATGATATCTTCCTTTAACATCCTAAACATGTACTAAATATATTACAAGGTTTCAAAATGGAAGACTATAAATTGTGAACTACACCTTACTAGTCGGGAGTAAAACTCATTAAAGAGTGTGATTCTTTGAAAGTCAATGCTACTCTTTGTGGGAAGCTTATTGGTAGCCTTATTTATTTAACTCATAATCGAATTGGTATTTCCTTTGTTGTTACTGAGGTTTATACATTCATTCAATATTTGAGGGAAAACCACTTGAAGGCCACAAATATAATTTTTCACTATATCAAGGGCACTTATAAGCTTGATATAAACTTTTGTAGTGAAATGTGAACTAGTTAGTTGGATACATAAACTTCTATTGGGTTAGAGATGGACATGATAGGAATTCCATGTCTAGCTATGTATTTCATCTTGGATCTGGACCCATAGTTTGGTATTGTAAAAATTAGAAGTTGGTCTCTCTTTCAACCATAGAACCAAAATATCATGGTGTAATTAATGTTGGCATGGAGGTAGTGCAGATTCATAATCTCATGTATGATCTTAGATCTCTAATCAAGGAAGTGATCATAGTGTATTGTGACAATCAAAGTTCCATATAGTTAGTTGAGAATTGCATTACTCATAGTAAGATGAAAGCATGTAGAACATCTTTCTCATTATTTGAGGTATTTGGTACAAGATGTTGTTGTGTCTCTTTTTTATTGCAACATAGATTATCGGGTTGACATATTTAAGAAGTTGTTAATAGAAGAATTTTTTTTCAAACTTTAGGCTATGCTTGAGCTTCATATCTAGAGTGTTGTGCTAATATGGGGGTGGGGGGTGTTAGAATAGGAGATTCATCACACCTCTAGATATTCTAGAGGCATTCAGTCAAATTTGACAATTGACTAGGAGAGTTGATTGAGCATTCAATTGGTTGGTTGGGTCAACCACGATAGTTGACTAGTTCATAGGTTAAGGAAAAAATTAAGGAGTCTAGTGCACACCCTAGCCAATCAAATTTTACCATGTCCTCCACACTTCAATGAAATTAGGTACACTTTGGGGATACAGATATATGGTTTTATGGATCAATCTATCATGATGGTCTTCACTTGTGTTTTATGTGTTTCTATATATGTTGAGCTATTCTCACTTATGCTTAAGTGTTGTAATCATGTATTTAGACACCATATCTTATTGGAATGTATAACTACTGAATCTCCTAAGTCTCCTACTCTCCAACACTAGGATCTTGATTGTTCTATTTCAAAATAAGGATGGGACATGGTGACTTTGTATTGACTACAAACCTTGAAAAAATAGTAGTTAAGAACTAGTATGCAATCCCCCTGATTGTCAATATGCTTGACCAACTCAAAGGTGCCAAGTTTTAAAAAAATATTAATATTAGATTAAGTTATCACTAGGTATTGATCGAGACCACTTATGTGTGAAAGATATCCTTCAAGTTTAATAAATGTTTTTTGAGTGGTCATTCATGTTATTGGACTTGAATATTGCATCAAAATGATCATGATGATGATAAATAATATTTTGCATCCATCCACTAAATATTTTGTTGTTGTCTACACATATGACATCTTTGTATTAATATGAATATGAGGAGAGAATATAAATCACATTAAACACATATTGAACACTCTGCAGCACAGGTTACATGAAAATATAGAGAAATGTTGATTTGGTATGCAAAGGACCCAATATATAGGATACATCATGGATGAACATGAAGTGCATGTGGATCCAAATAAATCCAATTCATACATGATTGAATAACCTTGAAGATGATAGTCAACCTTTCATATCATTCGGACTTGCCAACTTCGACCATAGATTCATGTCAATGGGGTTTCCCACATTACTTGGCCCTTAAGTGACATTAAAGATAGAGAAAAAGCCAATCTTTTGGGGATAACACACAATATCAAAAATTTGAGGAGATAAATCATATACTCTACTCGACACCACTTTTCAATATCTAAGCTCTATACTAATCATTCAAAATTGGGACATGCCTCGTATTATGAAATTGGTGGTCCTCACCCAACATGAGCACCCATTTTCCTATCACATTGAGATGTTATCAAACATGATTTGTAGATGTGCAACTTATGACAAGTATATTTACTCCATTGTCTATGCATATCAATAATGGAATCACTACATTATGGAAAAATAGAAGATCATTCATAAAGACCACAATCCTCCCCAATTGATGTATACACAAGAAAAATTGTAGAATGATCACCACCATAAGGGGTCCACCTTCCTTCATCAATTCCATATGAACCTCAAGTATGCTAAGGGAAGTATTAACCAAGTTATGGATTGTCTAAGTCACCCTCAAATTACTACATTCATTACAACCATTCACTTGTGAACACATTTGACCTCATATTGGCCTTATATGTATGGTAGTAATATTGACTTCATTGATACATATCAGGAACTAGTTCCAGGTAAACAAATTTTTGACTTTCACCTCCAATATGGACTTATGTTTTATTTGGGTCATATAAGTGTTCCTTCGGGTGGGCATAAGAAGATGATTTAAGAGTCATACTACAATCGAGTGGCAATGCACTTCAGTGTGGAGAAGACAATAATAATGTTGCAAATGTACTTCTCCTAAATAAAGCTTCAACACGATGTTAGAAAATACATTAGATCATGCACCACATTTGTCGTTGCATTGTCAATACTGAAGAAATAAGGATTGGTCACTCTCCTTTTTATTCTAGGTAATCAATGAGTGTTACTCTATATGGAATTCATGTCAGGTTTTCCCTTGACTAAGCATGGCCTCAATTGTGTTTTTATGATTGTTGATCATTTTCTAAGATGGAAACTTTTGTTCCCTATAACAAGAGTATCATAGCAAAAGGAACTACTAAGTTCTTCTTCAAAAATGTTTGGGTCAATTTTCGTTTTCTAGAAACCATTTTTTCATATAGGAACAATAGGTTCATGAGTATGTTTTAGTCTATCCTTTTGTCCATGATGGACACCAAGATAATGAAGTTTATTGTCTTCCATTCCTAGAATGATGAATAGATAAAAGTAGTTAAATATATGATTATGCATCCTTTGAGGATGTACCACAAAACTTTCACATACATGGAATTAAATCTTTCCTTGTGATAAAAAAAACTATGACATAATTCTCCATAGTTCTACCATCCATATCCCTTTTCAAGTGAGTCGATGGTTTCAACCATTGGCCTCAATCAATTCAAATTTTCACATTGAATTAAAATGAAAGGAGTGTTTCCATTCTCATAATGAAGAATAAAAGGGATCCAAATTTATTGAATTCATTTAACACATCTAGCAATACATTCATGATTTTTGCAAAAACCTAGTCTAGCCAAGTATACATAGAGCCACAATCAACACCAGGTTCCACACTAGTGTAGGTTCATTGGCAAGGTGTGGTTTCACCAAAAAAAGGAGTGACTTACAAGTCCCCACAAGAATATAAAACCACTCCATTTTGAGCCTTCCACCATACTTTCAACCTTTGTTAGAGACGTTGAGGGTGGTAAAATAATCAATAACAATAGATATATCCCTAATTTCATTTAAACAAGCCATAATGGACCATATCATGGACACCAAAATAAGAGTAAATGACAACATGACATACAACTCTACTGGGTCAATAAAGTAGGCTATCTTGTTCATAAGGGAATGTGGTTCACCAATAAATATATCTAACAAAACTCTCCCCAATTGATCCAGGAAGTTAACACAATGGGGACCATTTATTCCCAAGGGGAGACAACTAATTCTAGTTCTCACTATGGTTTATCTTAGAAACAATATTGATTTTGAAAAATTTTGGGTCTTGAATTTTTAGTGCACTTTTGGGCCCTTCCCAACTTTTTTTGGGGTAAAAAATGATAGAAATGGTTATGTATAAACATTTCCAAGTGTGGATATAGTCAATATATTTCCAAATAGGTATCACAAATTAAGTAATTAAATGTCATATGCAACAATTATGGCCTCAAGAAGATCATGTTTGAACTTAGTTTTCTAGGGCCCAACTTTTTTTTCCACCTTAGCACTCATGTTTAAGGTTTTTGTTGTAGGGTTTGGGTACTCTAGGTTTTCCTCTTCACATTATAATAAAATTAGATCTCCTCCATTTGGTTAAGGGCCTTTTTCAAATGAGCATAGTCTTTGTATCTATTCTCATAGATAAGCTACCACCCTTCTATCCATTATGTACTGCTATTGCAGTGTTTTTCAAGATTGATTTTTAATAGAAGTTGATTTCACTCACTCTCCTTTCATTGTTGTATCTTCTATTCTTTTCTATAAGATTACATGTTCTTTAATTTTTTTCTCAAATTAATTTTTATTAGTAGAAAAAATAATTGAACTATGTAAGTGTGTACATGTCAAAAGGAATGGAAACCAGTTAGTTGACTAACTTACCAACAAGGCCACTTCCAACATAAGTGATAAATTCATGTTAATGGAACCGAGAATTCTTCTAGAGGAGTCACTTTTTGAGATTTGTAATCCCAAAAACCTAAGGCCGTCAACAAAAGGTGGGACACCATTTATGGTTTTTAATCTAAATGGTTGTTAGTCCACCTAGCCCAACTTAATGACCATGGTGGTTCTATCACCTTCATCAACTAGGTTATCGAACCACTTTTAAGAAATTTGAATCATATTGGGGGCTAAGACATGCCTCACTTTCACTAACTTGGTTAACCTCTCAGGTCTAAATTCATGTTAATAATTAAACAATTCCCCTAGAAAACCAAAATAATTGGGAAGGAACCTCAAAAAATATCCTAATATTGAATGGAATTCCCTTGTTAATGGTGTCCACGCCCACCCCCTACACACACAAAAATAAATGAATTCATATATGGAGATCCTTGATTTCAAAGGGAAATTTTTTGAGTTGGAATGTTGGTATAAATCTGTTGGTTATCCCTAATGTCATTATTGATGGCTTTTCTTGTTCCGAAAAGGATCAAATCCGAGGGGAATATTTGGCGGATTTAGAGAGTAACCTTGTTCATTTTTAGAGAGGTGGTACTCCTCTTTATTAAAGAAAAATATTCAAAGGGTAATTCTTGAATGATGGGGAGTGATAAAGAGTTAAACCCCATAAATATTTAGTGAATACAATTATCTTAATAAGCAAGTACCTCTCCATCAATATTCACTAGCTTGAGAATGAACCAGGAAACCAAAACACAACCTAAAATAAAAGTAAAAATATAATAATAGGATGTTTAATAAAGGCCCAAACAATTGAAACACCATAAGATTATAAGATAGATATTACTCAAGATAATGCATTCAGGGGGAATTCACAGAACCAACATGAGACTATTGGAAATATTTTTTAAGAAATTTATCATTAAAATCAAAAAGATGCACATGGATATGTACTCAACATTTCAATCCTTTGTTAAGAATGCATGAAATGATAAAATATAATACAACCATGGATATTTCAAAATAATTTGGTCCCAAAAATATTTTTGATGAGTCTAGAAAAATTTCTATCATGAAAGGACTTTCAAATTCCTAATGACCTAAAAAACAAGGAATAAATGCATTCATCCTCAAGGGTAGGGATGTGGCTCCCATAGACCTTGGAAACAAATATCTTGAAATAAGAAAAAGAAAGAGAAGTCATAGATTGATCTTGAAGGAAAAACTAGAGAATATTGAAAGAAATTGTGATTCCAAGAAGGAGAACAATAGCTAGGGAAGACATCGAGGATTTGTAGATTAAAAAATTACGTGGTGTGACTCTTGCTTTTTTGTTTTTTTTTATTCTCTTTAAATAATATTCACTAGCATTCTCAACAACTCCAATTTCTCCAACTACTTTCAAGAATCCTCAGTAATTGTTTCAACTACCTAGTCAACCCAAGTCTTTATGTAGTCCTTGAGGGGACCCACAATGATATATTATTTTACCTTTAATGCAAATATATCATTATGAATATCCCTTAGTTCCATGAGAAAACCCACAATCAGTGAAATCCATCATAACACATTGGGCGAGGTCTTAAATGCATAACATTCATGAGTTATCGATGAATTCAAAGGTAAGGAAGGTGGTGACATGGGAGGAGTGAAGTGCGATAGGTGGGATGGTGGGATGCAAATGTGGTTTATCTACCTCCCACTCATGAAGGTAATGAGAGAATGTGGAATGAAGAGATGTTGGGGTGGGAGTTGTTGTAACCCTTGAGATGTTTTTGACTAGGAAACTATGCCAATGCATCCATTTCACTTTGATTGATTTGATTAAGTTTATCTATTCTAAAACAAAATATTTTGTTGATTTACTTTAGGCCTTAATTATTGATCTTTAATGCTTAAAGATCAATATTTGAGGGCACAATTTCTATGTTTTAGACAATTAAATATTTTAATAAATGAAAGAAGAATTAAGATAAACAAAACTGAATGTAAAATAATGTATCTTTTCGATAAATATTATTTTACTTTTCAGATTGAAGAAATTATATCAAAAATGTATCTAAACTAGAAATACATAATGAACAGAAAGGACATTTCTTTTCTATTCACAGGGGAACATGATTAAATCACATATCTTGTCAATACTCACATTACGTCTAAGAAATCTATAGCTTTTAATGATTCCTTTGCATTTTGTAATAGTAGTAGTTGTACTAAATTATCAAAATTATGGCATTAGATACATTCACGAATAAATTATAGATATAGAGATAACATTAAGAACAAGAATAACATGAAATGAGACAGAAATTTTGAATCACTCAAAGCCTGCAAAATTTTATTAAAGATGTGGTCTTTCTCCAGCCAAAAAATCTCTCTTCCATTGAGTTTTTCTTATAGATTTATATCAATTAGGTCGCAACTAAATGTGGTTATTTGATCCTATTTTCTAACCTTTCATATACAAAAATATCTTTAACTCTTAAAAATAGGAAGATCTAGAAGACAATTGTTCCAATTCCTGATATTCTTCAACTGTCTTGATGACTCATTCAGTGAACAACTGGATGAGAAGCTTCCAGGTTTCACATCATGGATAGTTGAATGACTTCATTTTCATGTATGTGATGCCTAGCTCAATGTATTTCTCATATGTAGGAGGGTTTGAAGATAGGTTTTTTATTTTCCAAAGTAGAATAAATAATCTATGAGTAAATCCACAATAGTCTACCCTCTTAAATGGTCAACCACTCCTTGGAAATTTTCTTCACTTTCCCTGACTATGTATAAATTATTCCTGTAACTTTCAAATGATAGAAGCTTCTCTTTATCATTCCAAGCTGAAGGGAGTCCCATTTTTACTAGATTTTCAAATTTTTTGGTCGAATGATTCAATGTTTCTTTTCACCATTATAGATTTATTTTGAGCTCGTTGTAGTAAATTATTTTTTTTGAAAAAAATTTCATCCTCCATCACCATTGTGGTTCTATCTTTTACACCTTTACTTTTCAATACTTAACTGGAATTGGAATTTAGGAACTTGATAACTCTGGTAGAAACTCGAGGTCTAGTTCCTAA
>CBVK0103069411.1:0-29282 GCA_900067695.1 Picea abies | reverse complement strand
TGAGTTTTCCATAGTCCTTGGCCAGTCCAGTTATATTTACAAACTGGGGGAAATAGGGTGTTAAAGGTCCAAGGGGCAAGTTACCCATGTATATTAATTTAACCCATTTTCATAAAATTGATATTTGTATATGAACCTTCCCATTTCTGATTGAGTGTTCCCAAACCCAATAATTGAATACATGTAAGACGGTGGGCATGAGTGGTCACATCCAAAAGTTATTGGGCACATGGGGGTTGAGTACAATCATATTGGGAAAGAGTGTGAGTGAAGAAAGGAAAGCCAAAGAGAGGAAATTCATATGAGTTAGGGGATAAGAGTTTTAGTTAGTCAAGTTTTGTACATGAGAGTAGGGAAAGATAAATAAATAGTTATTGAAGCTGAAGCAATCATGGAGAGTGAATTATAGAGCAAGATGGAGAGTAATTGGAGTGAATTGGAGCTAGAAAACTGAAGAGTTAGGTTGCCAGTCCTAAAGAGCAAACTCCTGGGTGATTTGAACTAAAAAAACAAGTGGTTGTTGTTGGTTTGTTGATAGTTTTCCTAGAAACAATTTTCCCTTGAGTTCCCAGCTGAGAGTGATTCATATTATTTTTGGAATGAAATGAAAGAAGATATATTAAAATGAAATACAAATAAATATTTCTAGAAACAAAGAAATACAACAATACATGATTTCTATTAATGAAAGAAATGTATAGAGACTGTAAAAATACAGAGTGCAAGACTCTCTAGAATGGTGGCAACTTTATCTTTGAGAACAGATGTGATAGCTACACTCATTTGCAAGAAGATGATTATAATGAGGATTTGAAGGCCTTTTTATGATAAACATGAATGCAGATGAAGCGCCAAAAGTCATGTGGGCCCCGTTGGGGTAAGTTAGTACATTAAATTCATGTTGCATACAATCTTCATTTTAGGCGTGTGATAGCCCATTTGAAATGTCTTTTTGATAACTACGCATTAGGCTGCCAAAATTTGACTTCATCTACATTTTGATTGTGGCAAGCCAAGAAAACACTGTTTAGAGCCCCAAAACCGCCCTGGAAGTACAGAAAGATGTATTGACATGAAAACTTCCAAAATAATCCAGTTGGAATAGGTGGGCGGCCACCAACATCCACCTGGATCAATCCTCCCCCCTTAGGAAGCAATGGTCTCCATTGTGTTGAGTGCTCGGGGAAGAGGGGAAAGCGTTTTCTGAATTTGAATCTTGGTGAGTTGTGTGCCTTGTTGGAGAAGTTGCACTACTTGGTCTCTGGAAGGCTATCATGAACTTGTTTCTGGTGGGGTTGAATCCATTCCACCAACCTATTGTCTTTGGGATTGACAAGGAATTGTGTAGGCACCATTGTAGGTGAAGAAACAATACATGCTTTCTCTTCTACAATCTACTTCTGTTGGATAGAAGGTGTTGAGGCTCCAGTGGT
Source organism: Picea abies (assembly GCA_900067695.1). Taxonomy (NCBI): domain Eukaryota; kingdom Viridiplantae; phylum Streptophyta; class Pinopsida; order Pinales; family Pinaceae; genus Picea; species Picea abies. The sequence goes on along the minus strand of CBVK0103069411.1, from coordinate 27,849 downwards.
TGTAGTGGCCTTCAGTGCATCCTTTGAACAGACTATGAAGAGGATGAATTTTATAGTATGAGAGATTACCTTGCGAAAATGTTTTGGTGGAACAGTAGTCAGAACTACCTTTGGTATCCCATAGAGTTGACCCCTCGGAGTAATAATGACACTACGGGGTCGAGACTCATAAATAGCATGACACTTCCACATATATGGTTGGCCCAAAACAACATCAGAGACATCAAGAGGGAAAACATCACACACTACCTCATCCTTGAAGGGTTGGATTCCATATGACAGGCGACATTGTTGGTTGACACGGAGATCTTGTCCTTGGTGAAGCCAACCGATGTTGTATCGTTGCAGGTGTGGTGTTATTAACAACCCCAACTGTTTGATGACCTCAACTGAGATGAGGTTCTTCTAGATGTCGCTATCAACAATGAAATGCAATGAGGTCCCCTTCACCCACATCTGTGAATGGAAGAGGTGTTCCCCATCTTTAGGATCTATTGGTTCTTCTAGTTGAATTATTGCGGTCATGATAGTAGCAGTAGGGTTTGTGTCAATGATCTATCCATTTTCAATATTTTCTGGATCATATTCTGAATCAGGGTTCGGCTCCTTGTCTTTGACCTCAGCCACCAATGATTGTTTCGAGCGACATTCATCAGTGATGTGCCAGGGGATTTTGTGGAAGTTGCACCACTTCCCAGTGTCATTATTCATCTTTAATTCACCCTTATTTTCATGTGTCTTGAACTGGTTGTTGGAAGGCTTTTGGTTAGGGTCATCTTTACCACGCTTTGGTTGTTGCGGATTTGCAGACCTGAAATCCCATATGTTCTGGTGCCTAAATTTCTGCTCAATTTTGACAACATATCAATAGGCATCTCCCAATGATGAGATTTTGAGGAAATCCATTTTGATTGGGATGTACATATGCAGAGCCCCCTGGTATTTTAGAACCAGGTGTCGCTCGGATTCTTTGATACCCAAATTGGTGCGCAAGGTATGGAAAGTATTTGTGAACTCCAACAATTTTTTTCTCTTCTCTTGCCGCAATGTGGTCCATCTCATGTATTGTTCTTCATAGTTATAAATAGGTTAGTATTGTTCCTTGATCGCATCCACAAAAAAATCCCAAGTGGGCTCGACCCATATATTCCAAATTCCTCTATAGAAATTTGCTCCCATTAAGTTTCCCACCAATGTTTGACATGCTGGAGAGCCTTGAGGAGTGTGAAGGTGATCTTCTCCATGTTGGAAAAATAGTGAATAGAGAAATAACCTTCTAGCAGATTCAACCATTTTTCTAAGGCATCTGCATCTATCTAACCTTCAAATATGGAATATTGAAATTAACTTGTACCTTGAAGGGAGAGATTCCTCCAAAGTGGTCGCTTGATGAAGATGTGCATGTTTCTATAGGCAGGCATTGAAGGATGTGGGAAAAATTATCCATAATTTCATCCCTCTGTCGTGCGAGAGCTTGCTCAAGCAACAGGTTAATAAAATCTTATGCTCTATCATTTTTCTTTTCTACCACCATAGAGGGTTTCTTGGGAATGCAAGAGATATTGTCGTCAAGAGAGACAAGATAGAGACCCAAATTTCTATACTCGGACCTCATCATGGACATGCACTGAAAATTATCAAGATCAACCTGCTCTGATACCACCGATCCGTATTATTTTTGGAACGAAATGAAAGTAGAGATATTACAATGAAATAACATAAAAATTGATAGAAATAGAGAAATACAACAATACATGATTTCTATTAATGAAAGAAATGTATAGAGACAGTAAAAATACAGAGTGCAAGACTCTCTAGAATGGTGGCATATTTATCTCTGAGAATAGATGTGACCGCTATGCTCATTCGCAAGAAGATGATTACAATGAGTCTTTGAATGCCTTTTTATGATAAACATGAATGCCAAAACCCTATACATCCAAAAACCTAACCCTAGGAGATGAAGTGCCAAAATTCATGTGGGCCTCATTGGGGTAAGTTAGTAAATTAACTTCCTGAGGTCGTAAATTTTGCATATGATATCTATTTTAGGCATGCAATAGCCCATTGGAAAGGTATTTTTGAGAACTACACCTTATGCTATCAAAATATGACTATGTCTATAGTTTGATTATGGCAAGCCAATAAAACATTGTTTAGATCCCCAAAATGGCCTTGGAAGTACAAAAATATGTACTGACATGAAAACTTCCAAAATAAGCCAGCTGGAATAGGTGGGCGGCCATCAATATCCACCTGGATAATTTTGCATTTCATTGTCATCAATATGCATTTTTGTTTGACGTGTTCGATGTGCATTACATATAAATAAAAACCAATTTTTAAAAATAATACAGAGAAAAAAAAGAAACATGGAACAAGAGTTATAGAGCTGTGTTTTTCTAATTTCATTGGTGCAGTATTGATCCAGGGGATCAAAAAAATGCTCGAAAATAAAAGTTCTTGGAATTTCTTGAAAATGGATTCATTGCGTAGATATCGTCCTCACAATCCCAATGCAACTTGAACGGGCTCAAATGGAGTCTGTACGGTTGAGATATTTCATTTTGTCCACTTTTCCAAACAGGCAAAAAATGGTGATTGTGCAGTCCGTACAGTCCATGTGTCAGTTGATCATACGACCATATGGATGACATGGTAGGTTCTGATGTGGTAGAGGCTGATGTGACAGGTGATTTTGCAGGGACGTGGATGATCTAAAAATGGAATGAATATGTTTCCAATAGATCTTAAAAATGAAGAAGACTTATCTCTTAAAATTGCAAGTGTAAAATGGCATGTATTTGGGTAATAGGATCAGTTTACTAACACGTAAAATTATTCAGTTTTACTTAAACATGAGTGGCATATCAGACTAATAAAAACCATCAACAATGAACACATAATACAGCAAATGATAAAGGAGTTCAACCCTCTCTTAGGCTACATCTCCTGGTCCAGCTTCCCTTGGATCAATTTCATTATTCTTAAAAAGTGATCTTACAATTCTCAAAATACAAAATGGATGGCTTCGATGGCTTCAGAACATCCAAAAACCCCTAGTTGGGCTTTTTTGGCACCTGGTTTGGCCAAAAAATGAAGAAGTTACACCTCTTGAAATTTTTCCCCTTCAAGCTTGTTGTACCTGCTCGCAAAAATGCACCTGTGATAGACTAACCTGGCTCCCGCAACATTATTGGGCCTAAAACCCATCACATGCACGCAACCCACAAAATGGGCCAATTTGTCGAACAGTTACCAATATTAGCACCCCCTTGGGCAGAGGTGTTGGTCGCATGGGGGTCATATGGCCATGTCCCAACACCTATCTTGGGCCCATTTGCATGATTAAATGTGGTGCTGACAAGTTTAAAGGTGTGTGGCATGCTACCCGTTGTATTTTTAACCCCCTGTGCCAAACTAAGGAGTGGTTGTATGGTGTGGTTTCTAGAACCGCAGGCTTAAACCAAAAACGAGGCTACACCAAAACAAACTTCTCGTGTGCCAACGTTTAGTGCTAAAGGCCATATGGAGCCCCAGCCCTTTAATCCGCCATACAAACTTCAATGCAAATTCAAATATTTAATTTAGACTATACTTTGTAAGAAATACCACGGGAAGGATGGTAGCCCGGCCCTGCCAAAGCGCTCCCCCCCTGCCCAGAGGTCACGGGTTTGACTCCCCTTGAGTCACAAACTTTTTCCACTACCAACCAATGGAAGGGTGCCACGTGGAAGCCCACGATTAGGCCATGTGGCACCATGTCATTCGCCAAGAAAAAAGACATGTGTCCAAATACGATTGTTCCATGTCTGCCAAAACATCAATGGAACATCACATGTACGGTCGTACGGACTATACGGTCAGCTGCCATGTTAGCATTGTACGGACTGCACAGTCATCAAAATTTTGCATGTTTGGCAAAATGGACAGAACGTGATATCTTGCTCAGACGGCATTCGTTTGATCTCGTTCAAGTTTTTTGGGGTTCATAATGACAAGGCCTACACATATGTCCAATTTGAAGAGATTTCGAGAACTTTGATTTTTAGCACAATTTGATCCACTGGATCACACCTCCCCATTAGGAAGATTTTGGACCTCCAAAAGACTACTTTTGGTCCATCTGTAGATGAGGGTCCAGTCCCTCACCCTTACAATCTCAATCCATCCAGCCTTGCTTGGATTGGTGTCTTTGAGACTAATATGAAACTTGTCATGCCTTGTTGTGTACTTGGCTTGGCTCTTTCTCAACTGTTCTTGATTGGTTTGTTGTACAAACTGAACTAGTTCAATGAACTTCTTAGCCTGGTTATAAGAATGTTGAAAGTAATGTAGATGCTCATCCCAAAACTTAGGATGCTTTCTTTGCAATCTAGCCACCTTCTTTCCCATACCAAAATGGCCAGCAACAAGAGAAGAATGTGGTTCTCTCATCATGTTGACTCTTTCACCCTATGAAAACATAGCTTGCCAAGATACAAAAGTTTACCATGAACATAGGAATCCAATTCCTCAACTTGGTTAGCACGACATAAAGTTGTATAAACATCTTTTCCATCAGCATCTAAAGCATATTGTTCCAAATAGCTCTTATGCATGATAGAATTATGCTTGAAAATAACTAAAGCACTAACAATAGGCCTAGTAAGCATATCAGCAAGTTTATCATAAAAGTCTTTCTTATACCTGATCACCAAGTGGAAAACATAACTTTTCAAGGCATGAAATGGAGTTTGCTTTGATCTCAATGATTTCTTTCATATGTTTCCTTCAGCAATCATATATGTAGTCTTGTTCAAGGCTCTAAAATCTACCCACATTCGCCATATACAATCTTTCTTTGCTACCAAACCAATTGATGACCTACATGGTGAAGTTCTTGGTTTGATGACCCCTTTGTCAAGCCACTCTTGGGATTGTTTTATGTTATCAACATTTTGCTTGACTAACATCCTGCACATGTCAAGGTTTGAAAGAGGACCTCCTTGCTACCATAGAATCTCTTGTTGGACACCCCTTTTAGGCAGCAATCCCTTTGGTTCCTAAAACATCTCAACATTTTCATTGTCAACCTCACTCAAATTAGATTGTAACTTTGTATCACATCCTTTGAGAACTTCTTCTTCATCATTGTCTTTGGGTTTAGTTATCAAAAGTACAAGGTTCTTACTAGCATTGACTAGTCTTTTCATTTGTCCAACATTTGTAAGTGACAAATTCATCTTCTTTGGTGCTCTAACAATGTACTCAACACCATTTTTAAACAAATGATATGTGTTGTCATGATGATGGAAAATGGCTCTCCTATCATATAAGTACGGACTTCTAAACACAATACCACAAATATCTAATGGAATGACATCAAGCTCTACCTCATCTATATAGTTTGCAATGATGGAAAATCTAAGTTTACACCTTCTTGTCACATGCAATTTGGCATTGTCACATATCCAACCTAGAGGGTATGGTTTAGGATGAGGAGTAGTTTCCAAATCTAGTTTCTTGACAATGTCTTCATAAATAAGGTTTGCTTGTGATCCTGTATCAAAAAGAGTATCTATCTTGGTATGTTTTGAAATTAACCTTATGTGGAAAATCTCTATTTTTTCTTTTTCATGTTGAGTTTCAGTGATGGCATAATTTGAAGAACTAGTGCTTGCAATAGAATTCTTACCTTGTAAACCCATGGTTGTGATCTGTGTTTCATCTTCCAAATCAAATCCTAAATCTTGTTGTACAGTTGCAGCAATGTTTGGCTTCTCTTTGTTGTTGAACTTTTTGGGTCTCTTTTCAGGATGAAGTTTCCAACAATGGTCTTCATCATAGCCATCCTTTGAACAATGTTTACAAGAGAGTTTCTCCCTCTCTTTATTGACTGAATCATTTTTCTTTCCATTTCCTTCAAACTTCCTCTTTCCCTTGTCTCCATTAAAAAACGTATTGTTTCCCTCTTCAGTTTCATTCCTTCCTCTTGCCTCTAAATGAGTAGCCTGCACACATACTTCATCTAGATTTGAAGGGTTAAACATAAGTATGGTATGCCTCAAGTAGCTATGCAAAGCTCCAATGTATTTGAGCAAAGTATCTTGTGAAGAAAAATCTACACCCAAAACCAAGGCTCTTCTCCTAAATTCTTCAGTGAAACTTTGAACATCTTTCCCTTTGGCTTGCCTAAAGTTTTTCCAATCCATAATAGCTTTCTGCATGTATGCTAATGGATAGAATTGCCTTTTAATTGCAACAATAAAATCATTCCAAGAGGATAAAACTTTACCATGTTTCTTCATGTCCTCTTGAGTTTTGGCTTCCCACCAAATGAGTGTTTCACTTTCCAATATAAGAGAGGAAAGCTGAAATTTGTTTTCATCATCTTGGATCTTTTGTATCCTAGAATACACCTCTATTTGACGAACTCAATTTTCCAACCTTTCTGCATTCACCTCTCCATTATACATAGGCAATTCAAATTTAATATCAATCTTAAGAAAAGGAGTTTGTAAAGGATTTTTACCATGTTCGTTAGAATAATTTGGAGGTGGTTTTGAAATGGTGGAAGAGGTGGAAGATGGAGGTGAAGGAGGTGGAGAATCACCACTCCCTCCATTTCCCTTTGGAGTTTTATCACCACTATCTCCATTGCCCTTTGGAGGGTTGGAGATTTCACCTTTCAATATTTCATTTATTTCTTCAAACAAAAATTTCACCATTTCATCCATATCAAAGAAGGCTTTCTTGAAAATTTCCTCCTCTGAAGGAAGAGTTTCATGGCTGTCCTCATGAGCCATACTTGGTGAATATCTCCTTGAAACTTGAGGTGATTTAATAGTTCTCGTTCTTGACAATTGAGAACTTGGATCTACAAGTTGACCTTCTCCTCTTGTGAGCTTCAACCTTGTAAGCATTAGAAAACAAGAAACAACTTGCAAACAATCAAGCCTTCAAAAACCAAAGCTCTGATACCAACTGATCTAAAAACGGAATGAATATGTTTCCAATAGATCTTAAAAATGAAGAAGACTTATCTCTTAAAATTGCAAGTGTAAAATGGCATGTGTTTGGGTAATAGGATCAGTTTACTAAGACATAAAATTATTGAGTTTTAATTAAACATGAGCATCATATCAGACTGATAAAAACCATCAACAATGAACACATAACATAGCAAATGATAAAGGAGTTCACCCCTCTCTTGTGCTACATCTCTTGGTACAACTTCCCTTGGATCAATTTCATTATGCTTAAAAATTTATCTTATAGTGCTCAGAATACAAAATGGATGGCTTCAATGGCTTCAGAACATTCAAAAACCCCTAGCTGGGCTTTTTCGGCACCTGGTTTGGCGAAAAAACGAAGAAGTTACACCTCCCGGAATTTTTCCCCTTCAAGCTTGTTGTACCTACTCACCAAAACACACCTGTGACAAACTAACCTGGCTTCCGCAGTGTTACTGGGCCTAAAACTCAGCACACATGCACAACCTATAAAACGAGGCAATTTGTCGAACAGTTATCGAGATTAAAGCCCCTTGGGCAGAGGTGTTGGTCGCATGGGGGGCATGTGGCCACGTCCCAACGCCTATCTTGGGCCTATTTGCATGATCAAATGTGGTTTTGACAAGTGTAAAGGTGCATGGCACGTTTCCCGTTGTAGTGTTAACCCCCGGTGCCAAACTAAGGAGTGGTCGTATGGCGTGGTTGCTAGAACTGCAGGCTTAAACCAAAAACAAGGCTACACCAAAACAAACTTCCCGTGTGCCAAATTTTAGTGCTAAAGGACATATGGAAGAGTCATATGCATAGCACCAAGGGTTGGATGGAGTGGACTGCATGCCAATGGTTAAAGAGTGTGGGTATATGCTGCGGTTATATGGATACATGTCGGGGGTGGCTGAGGCCTTTAATCTGCCATACGAACTTCAATGAAAATTCAAATATTTAATTTAGACTATACTTTGTAAGCAATACCATGGGAGGGTTGGTATCCCAACCCTGCCAAAGTGTTCCCCCCCTGCCCGGAGGTTGCGGTTTTGACTCCCCTTGAGTCATAAACTTTTTCCACTACCAACCAACGAAGGGGTGCCACGTGGCAGCCCATGACTAGGCCACATGGCACCATGCCATTCGCCAAGAAAAAAGACACATGTCCAAATACCATTTGCCCATGTATGCCAACAAATAAATGCCACATCACATATATGGATTGTACGGTCAGTTGCCATGTCAGCACTGTACAGACTGTACAGTCATCAAAATTTTACTTGTTTGGAAAAATGGACAGAACGTGATATACTTATCATACAACATATGTTTGAGCCCATTCAAGTTGTGTTGAGTTTTTAACGACGAGGCCTATGCACATGTTCGATTTGAAGTGATTATGAGAACTTTGAGTTTTTAGCACAATTTGATCCCCTGGATTAGTGGACCAACCAGTGGTCGACACGTGTTCATTTGTTGGGAGAATGGAAGGGTGTCATGTGGCCTAGCCAAGGGATTCCATGTGACACCCCCTTCTTTTTAGTTAAAAGTTTGTTTTGGACTCCAGCAGGTTCGAATCCGGGACCTCCAGGTGTGGGAAGAGACTTGGCAATGGTCGGGCTACCAGCTCGCCCATGGTTGTTACTTAACCCTTATTTGGAAATATTTAATTTAAAGTTGTGTTAAAGTTTGAGCTGGGCGGAAAAGGGTTAGGGCTTAGCCCTAGCCCTCGGTCACTACACTATAATCCATACCATATTACTAGTGCATGGAGTTTTCAACGTGTGGTCGACGAGCGCGCCATTTCTGTTTAGTTGCTGGCCACATGGCCCATATGACCAACACCTTTTCCCATTATGGCGCCTATCTCGCTAATGGTGTGAAATTTTACTCAATTTTTTGAAATGATGCATGGTTCTAGGTTTTGGGCACAAGAAATTCTCGGAGCCAGGTTCAGTCACACAGAGATGCGTTTTGGCGAGCAGGTACAACAAGCTATTGGGGAAAAACTTCCAGGAAGTGTATTTTTCTCCATTTTTGGCCAAACCAAGTGCAGGAAGAGCCCAGCTAGGGGTTTTTGGACATTCTGGAGCCATTGAAGCTATCTATTTTGTATTATGAGCATTTTAAATCACTTATTTTGACACTTTGATCATATAGTGAAAATGATCTATTTAAAGCTAGATCAGGTGATATAGCCCAAGAGAGGGGTGAACTCCTTTATCATTTTGTTGTGTTATGTGCTTACTTTTGATGGTTTTTTATGTTGCTCATGTTAAGTAAGAAAAATCATTAAGTTATGTGGTTGCAACTTGATCCAATTTCCTAAGTCACATAAACATTTCACTTGCAAATTTGTACACACAAACCTTTTTCATTTTCAGATCAAGTTGGTATCGGAGCAAAGGTTTTTGAAGGTTTGATTGTTTGCAAGTGTTTGTTTTCTGATGCTTACAAGGTTGAACCTCACAAGAGGACAAGGTCAACTTGTAGAGCCAAGTTCTCAATTTTCAAGAAGGAGAACTATACATTCACCTCAAGCTTCAAGGAGGCATTCACCGAGTATGGCTCATGAGGAGAGTCATGAAATTCCTACTTCAGAAGATGAAACTTTCATAAAACCTTTTTATGATATGACAGAAATGGTGAAAGTTTTATTTGAAGAAAGGAATGCAATGTTGCAAGGTGAAAGCTCAAATCCTCCAAGAGGTAATGAAGATAGTGGTGATAAAACTCCAAAAGGAAATGGAGGGAATGGTGATACTCCACCTCCTTCACCTCCATCTTCCACTTATTCTACCATTTCACAACCACCTCCAAATTCTCCAAAAGAACATGGTAAAATTCCTCCACAAAATCCTTTTCTTAAGCTTGATATTAAGTTTGAATTGCCTATGTACAATGGAAAGGTAAATGCTGAGAAATTGGATAACTAGATTCGTCAAATTTAAGTGTATTGTAGGATACAATGAATCAAATATCATGAAACTAAAATTTAGCTTGCTTCTCTTAGATTGGAAAGTGCAGCACTCATTTGGTGGGAAGCAAATCATTTGGTGGGAAGCAAAAACTCAAGAGGACATGAAAAAGAATGGTAAAGTTTTATCCTCTTGGAATGATTTTATTGTTGCACTTAAAAGGAAATTTTATCCATTAGCATACATGCATAAAGCTATCATGGATTGGCAAAATTTTAGAAAAGTTAAAGGGAAAAGTGTGCAAAGCTACACTCAAGAATTTAGAAGAAGAGCTTTGATTTTAGGTATAGATTTATCTTCTCAAGAAACTTTACTCAAATACAATGGAGGATTGCATAGCTATTTGAGACACACAATTCTCATGTTTAACCCTACAAATCTAGATGAATTTTGTGTACAGGAAACTCATTTGGAATCAAGAGGGAAGCAAGAAGCCATTTGGAGACAAGGGTAAGAGGAAATTCAAAGGAAATGGAAGAAAGAATGCTTCTTTCAAGAAAGAGGGAGAGAAACTCTCATGTAAACATTGTTCAAAACATGGCCATGATGAAGACCATTGTTGGAAACTTAATACTAAAATGAGACCCAAAAATTTCAACAACAAAGGGAAACCAAATATTGTTGCAACTACACAACATGATTTAGGTTCTGATTCAGGAGATGAAACAAAAATTACAGCCATGGGTTTTCAAGGTAAGGATTATATTGCAAGAACTAGTTCTTCAAGTAGTAGCCTCAATGAAACTCAACATGAAAAAGAAATAATAGAGATTTTCCACAGAAGGGTTATTTCAAAGCATACCAAGATAGATACTCTATTTGATATTGGATCTCAAGAAAACCTCATTTATGAAGAGACAGTTAAGAAATTTCATTTGGAAACTACCCCTCATCCTAAACCATGTCCTCTAGGTTGGATATGTGACAATGCCAAAGTGCACGTGACAAGAAGATGTAAACTTAGATTTTCCATCACTGCAAATTTTATAGATGAAGTAGATCTTGATGTTATTCCATTGGATATTTGTGGTATTGTTTTGGGAAGCCCATATTTATATGATAGGAGAGCCATCTTTCATCGTCATGAGAACAAATGTCATTTTTTTTTAAATGGAGTTGAGTACATTGTTAGAAAACATGCAAAGAAGTTGAATTTGTCACTTGTAAAGGTTGGACAAATGAAGAGATTAGTCAATGCTAGTAAGAACTTTGTACTCTTGATGATCAAACCCAAAGACAATGTTGAGAAAGAAGATTTCCAAGTTTGTGATGCAAAGTTAAAATCTGATTTATATGAGGTTATTAACCAATATGATGAGATGTTTCAGGAACCAAAAGGATTGCCTCCTAAAAGGGGTATCCAACATGAGATTCAATTGCAGCAAGATTGACCTCTTCCAAACATTGGTATGTACAAGATGCCAGTCATGGAGAATGTTGAAATTAAAAAACAAATCCAAGAGTTTCTTGACAAAGGGGTTATCATGCCAACAAAATTGCAATGCGGGTCACCAATTGTTCTGGTACCAAAGAAATATGGTACATGGTACATGTGTGTAAATTTAAGAGTCTTGAACAAGATTGCGGTAAAGAATCATTATCCTCTTCCTAGAATTGGTGATTTGCTTGATCAATTGAAAGATGCCAAGTATTTTACTAAGTTGGATTTGAGAAGTGGATATCATCATATTAGGATTGTTGGAGGAGATACATGGAAGACAGATTTCAAAACAAAGGAAGGTTTGTTTGAATGGATGGTTATGCCATATGGGATTTTTAATGCTCCTACTACATTCATGAGAGTTATGAATGATGTTTTAAGGCCTTTTCTTGATGATTGTGTTATTGTCTACTTGGATGACATTTTGATATTTAGCAAATCTCGTGAAGAGGATGTTAGGAATTTAAATCAAGTTTTAGATGTCTTGCAAAAAGAAAATTTGTTTTTGAAGATGTCTAAATGTGATTTTGGAAAGACCTCACTTGTTTACTTGGGACATATTGTTGGAGGAGGAGAACTGAAAATAGATCCTTCCAAGGTCAAAGTCATTTTGGATTGGCCCAAGATCAACAATGTGACAGAGCTAAGAAGATTTTTGGGAGAAGCCCAATATTGGAGAAATTTTTTTGCTAACTTCTCTTCAATTTCAGCTCCATTACATGCAGTGACAAGCATCAAGCAAGTTTTCTAGTGCCGAGGCAAGAAACAAAAATATTTTGATGCATTGAAGGAGAAGATTAGTTCAGCTCCAATTCTTTCACTTCCTGGTTTGAGATAGCCATTTGAGATACAAATATATGCAAGTAATTATGCAATGGGAGCAGTCTTGTTGCAACACGGTAAGCCCATGTGTTTTCATTCTGAAACTTTTAATGGTGTTCTGATTAATTATCCTACATATGATAAGGAGTTGTATGCATTGGTGCAAAGTGTGAAAAAATGGAAACATTATTTGTTGGGAAAAGAAACTATCATTCACACAGATCATCAACCATTGCAATACTTACAATCACAAATAAAGCTACAGCAAGCAAGGCACTTCAGATGGATGGGTTTTCTACAACTGGTGCAAAGTGTGAAAAAATGGAAACATTATTTGTTGGGAAAAGAAACTATTATTCACATGGATCGTCAACCATTGCAATACTTACAATAACAAACAAAGCTACAACAAGCAAGGAACTTCATATGGATGGGTTTCCTACAACAAATCCAATTGGTTATTAGGCATAAGAAAGGCATTTATAACAAAGTTGTTGATATGATTTATGTAACACCCCGGGTTTCGGACCCCCCATTTTAAATAATGTATTGTTACAATGTTGAGAGTCCTGAGTGCCCAAACAATTATTAAAGGGGGCAGTATGCCCAAGACATGTAATGTTTTTTATCATTATTATTAATAACTACATCGTTGGCTACGAGACGAACAAGGACTAGAGTTATAGGGGGCTATGATTCCACAAGAGAGGGGACTTGAGGGGATAAATGTTTATTCCCTACTTTAATTACCCTTTTTTTTCTAAGGGAGGGGATCGGTTATGTGAGCTTCTTGGGGAAGACTAGGAGTTTCTTGATTCCCCACGAAAAATACTTACACCCATCCCTGGTCTGATTATGGGGTTGGTCATTGGCTCGTTCACTCCTTCACTTTTGCATTCATACCATTCTTTCCCTCACACACTTTCATGCACCCACTTACCCATTCATTGATCCATCCTCACCTGTGACTTGGCTAGGTAAAGGGAAAGGAACTGTTGAAGATTAGCCATGGGATAGTTGGATGTAGTGGTTGATGGTGCAATCCAGCCATGAATTGAGCTCTGCATGTATGAGATGCGTTGGCATGTGCCCTGTTTTTCTCACAGCTGCAAGTACAGAGAGTTACAGCATTGAGATTCTGGACCAGCTGTGCTAGAGCCCTAGAAGGAGAAGGACTGCCTGAGGGACTGAATGGTAGAGAAGGGTAGAGTTCCATTCTCTTGGGTGGTGCAAGATGGATAGAAGAGATCTGGGTACTTAGATTTTTGTAGGCTTTTGGAAACCCATGAGAGCTTGAGAGATGACTAGTTTGGGAACCCAAGTAACACTCTAGAATCGTCTTTTTGGATTCATAGCCCTAGCTCAGGGGTGACATTGTTGTTGAGATTTGGAGCAGTAGTGTCTACGGTTGGGTGGAACATCATTGGTCTGCAGCCAGTTGGTGTCGCCTTTTTATAAATATAAGTGCTCTCTGTTGTGATATTATTATCTGTGTATGAATGTATTCTGCTGTGTATTTTAATTATCATTTAACTAAATCTTAGATTATGCATGCTTGTTGGATATTTTTATGCATGTCGTTAAACCTTTTATCTTATGTGTCCTTATTAAATAAAGAAGGTATCAGTAAGAGTATGAATTCCAAGGGCGGGTTTGAAGGTAGCACACCCCGGCCTGTGGGTGGCTGGGGATGTTACACTTTCTAGGCCTATTGTTAGTGCTTCGGTTATTCTTCAGCACAATTCTACCATGCATGAGAGTTATGTTGAACAGTATGCCTTAGATGTTGATTTTAAAGAGGTTTGTGCAACTTTGTGTCATTCTAACCAAGTTGAGGAATTGGATTACCATGTGCATGATAAGCTTTTGTATCATCTTGGCAAGTTATGTATTCCACAGGGTGAAAGAGTCAACATCATATGGGAAGCACATTCTTCTCTTATTGTTGGCCACTTTGGTGTAGGCAAGATGGTGGCTAATTTGCAAAGGTATTGCTATTAGCCTAAAATGAATGAAAGTGTTTCAAGATATGTAAGAGGATTTTCTTTATGTGCTACAAGTAATCCTAGCAACAGAAAGTTAGGATTGTATACCCCACTTCTGGTTCCTCCTCATCCTTGGGAAAGAATTTCCATGGACTTTGTAGGAGGATTTCCTATGTCTAAAAAGAATCATGATTATCTTTATGTTGTGGTTGACTGTTTCAGCAAAATGTGTATTTTGATGCCTTGTAAGAAGCAAGTTATAGCTGAACAAATGACACAAATATTCTTTCAGCATGTTTGGGTACATTTTGTGTTGCCCAAATCCATTATTTCTGATCGATATTCTCAATTTATTGGAAACTTTTGGTCAAGCTTATGGGAACTCATGGACACCAAGATGAAAAAGAGCACCACATTTCATCCACAAACTGATGGTCAAATAGAAGTGGTGAATAGAACAATAGTACATCTTCTTCATGGTTATTGTAGAAAACATCTTAAGCTTTGGGATGAGCACCTACACTACACTCAACATGCTTATAACCGTGTTAAGCACCCTTCGACTCAAACATATCCATTTGAGGCATGTTTTGGTTATTTGCCAAAATATCCTTTAGATTTTATCTTTAGGAAGGATATTTTTATCAATGGTCACTATGACATTGATAGAGAAAAGAAGTTCAATGAACAATTTAATTGGTGCATCAAATGGTACAAGAACAACTGGAAAAGAGCCAATCCAAGTACAAGACAAGACATGAAAAGCATCATGTTGATCACAGTTTCCAAGTTGGAGATGAATTTTGGCTTTACATTAGCAAAGAGAGGCTTAAAGGATAAGGTAAAAAATCGAAACCAATTAGATATGGACCTTTCAAGATTCTTGAAAAGATTGGTAACAATGCCTTTCGTTTGGATTTTCCTCCTTATATGAAAATGTATGCAGTTGTTAATGTTTAGAATTTGAGATTGTATGAGCCTCATTTGATTGATGATCAAGGAGAGCATGTTCAGATTCCTTCCATAGATGACTTCTCACCAGAATATCTTTCAGAATTTCATGAGGATAAAATCCTTGACAGAAAGATAAGAACTTCAAACCGAGGGAATGTGGAGTACCTTTGTGTTGGTCTTAAAGGCACAAATATAAGAAAATATAGATGGATTGAGGTTGGAAAGGTGAGGGAACTATACCCTCATCTTTATATTGACTAAAAGTAGTCGTTTGGAGGTCTAAAAGCTTCCCAATGGGGAGGAGTGATCCATGGGATCAAAAAAATGCTCAAAAATCAAAGTGCTTGGAATTTCTCCAAAAAAGATTCATTACATAGATCTCGTCCTCATGACCCAAAATCAATTTGAACGGGCTCAAATGGAGTTTGTATGGTTGATATATCATGTTCTATCCATTTTTCCAAACAAGGAAAAACTGTTGACTGTGTAGTCCGTACAATCCATAAAGTCCACATGTCAACTGATCGTACGATCGTACGGTTGATGTGGCAAGTACTGACATGGCAGAGGATGACATAGAAGGTGATTTGGTAGGGACATGGACCAACCAATGGTTGACACATGTTCTTTTGTTGGGAAAATGGAAGGGTGTCACGTGGCCCAGTTAAGGGCTACCACGTGGCACCCCCTTGTTGTTGGTTAAAATTTTGTTTTGGAATCCAGCAAGGTCAAAACCGTGACCTCTGGACATGGGCAGAGACTTTTCAAGGGTCGGGCTACCATCCCACCCAGGGTTGTTACTTAAACCTTATGTGGAAAACTTTAATTTAAAGTTGTTTTAAGTTCGAGTCGGGTGGAAATGGGTCGGGGCTTAGCCCCAGCCCTCAGTCACTACACCATAATCAATAACATATGACCAGTGCACGTATTTTTCAATAGTCAGGCTGAAGGGCGTGCCATTTTCATTTAGTTGTTGTTCACATGGCCCATATGACTGACACCTCTGCCCATGAGGCACCTATCCCGCTAACAATGCAAAATTTTGCCCGATTTTGTGAAACAGAGCGTGGTACTAAGTTTTGGGCACAAGAAATGCTCAAAGCCAGGTTCATTCACACAGAGGAGCATTTTGGGGAGAAGGTACAGCAAGATATTGGGGGAAAACTTTCAGGGAGTGTATTTTTCTTAGTTTTTAGCCAAACCAGGTGCAGGAAGAGCCTGGCTAGGGGGTTTTGGACATCCTCGCGCCATTGAAGCCATCTATTTTGTATTCTAAGAATTGTAAAGCACTGATTTTGACACTTTGGGAATATAATGAAAATGATCCATTGGAAGCTGGACAAGGAGATGTAGCCCAAGAGAGGGGTGAACTCCTTTATCATTTTGATGTGTTATGTTCTTACTTTTGATGGTTGTTTATGTATGTTTATTCTACTCATGTTAAGTAAAAAAACTCATTAATTTTATTTTTTTGCAAATTGATACAATTTCCTATGTCACATAGCATTTTCACTTGCAAATTTGTACAGACAAACCTTTTTCATTTTCACATCAAGTATTCATGTGTTGTTCGCTAACATTGTGTATTTTCATGCAATTTTGACATATGGGTTTATTTACGTGTTCATTGGGTTTGGTTACCACTTTCACATGAAAAGGAAATAGAGAAATTGCAGGAGACAAAAATGTAACAAGCAATGTAGGAGAAGAAATTGAAGAACAATGTCCCAAGAGAAGGTATGCCTCTAACAATTAGACAAGAAACAACCTTTTTTGGGGCTGACTTATCTGCAGATGCAATAATATATATCGATAATGCATAGTATTGTGTATAATTGAAAGTGCATATTGCATCGGTTGTTATCATGTCATTCATAAGTTGCACATCCAATGTTTGTCAAGCTTTGATGTCCACAACTCCAAGTTATATGCATATTGAATGTTTTGTGAGGAAGTGAACAAATTGTGACCAAAGACTGTCTTGAAATTAAATAGACATGCCAGTCCTCTATAATATGTGAATGGATAATACATTGGCTAGAATTACATTGACGAGGTAAAAAAAAACATATTGCATTAAAATAGATAGCCATTGAATTGAGAAAAGATAGGCTAGATTGCAAAACAGAGTCAAAATTTGGATTATTTTCATTTGAAAAGAATGACATATACAAAGGCACACTAGTACATTTCATAGAATTGTATTGTATACTTTTCTCATTTGAGCAATGGTTTCATGGTTGTGGGCCATGGATTTAGTGTTGTTAATATGAGTTTTTCCTGTCATTCAATGCTTATCTATTAACACCATCGCTTGATGCAGTTGGTGATATGGTACAACAAGAAGAGAAAGCAAGGATTGTGTTGACATATGATGCACGTTGGCTTGTTTTTCTAGATATTTTTGTATGTTACAAACTTCTAGAACTAAAATTTGATTCCTAGAAAGTTTCACACGTTATTGTCTTGGTAGTTCTCGGCTCATGTTGTGCTTGTTGATCAGGAAGATGCTACGTTAAATTGTGCATGTTGTGAATGTTGATAGGTTGGATACCCACACATTGCTTGAGTAAGTGAAAATCATAGGTCTGAGTTTTTGTTGCAGCACAGGGCAGCCTTTGGAATCACTAAGGTTGTCTCGGAAGTAGCAGTTCGATTTGGTGTACATTTGTTTGGGATGATGAAGTCTCTTTGCTTCCACTTCGTTTGGACCAGTGAAGCATGGACATGCTTCATCTTGTATTCCAAAACGAAGGAGAGAGTTGGCGAACTATAGGAACTCTGAAGCATACTTCAAGCAACTGTTTGGAAACCCTAGGAAACTTTATCACCAACTGTGCACTGAGTCCCATTCCCAGTAATTTCCTTCTTAGTTAGAGTCGACCTAAGAATGAGATGGTGGGACTGTAGGTGATATGCATGGATTGTTTCTTGTAGTAAATCACATGTTTTCTAGGAGAAGCCATGGATGCAGGGACTTTGTGTTTGAACTATGATTATGGGAATAAATAGACCTGATACCTAGGTGGCTAGTACAACTGCTCAATATATAGTTAGTGGGATATCTATTCATGGATAGATGTGTGTTGGATGGAAATATCGTGGCACTGTAAAATGGTATAAATAGTTCAAAATACAAGCGTAAATTTTCATGGTCATGTTCCTATTTTCGGCCTGGTTCCATTTGTTGGTGTTCCTATACTGATAGGTTGAAATCGTATCTATGTTCCTTTGATGCGATATGCATAGAGAATGAATCATTGCAGTCCCAATCACCTTTGGCCAATGTCAACTAATAACTATGTGCATGTGTCATACATGTGTGACCTGGGTATATCAAATTGATTGATTCCTCGATAGTGCGAAATGGTTTGTAGTACTTGTAATTCCTATGGGAGAGCGTCGTCCTTTCCGATGTCCTATGTGTTGTGGATGATTTCCTGTGTAATATGATATCTGCAAATCTGCTCATGTCTCAGGTTTTCTTGTAAATGGCTTGGAGAAGATTTTGGAATCGATTTTTCTGAGAGATGGTCATGTCTTCAGTGAGTGCATCGTTTGCATGGGAGATGTTCACAGTTTCAATACTAGTCATCAATCTACAGTGCTCGTCATTTTGCATCTTCCTCCAACTTAATGTTTATGTCATATTGTTCAAGTTTAGCAACAAAATATATCCATGGACCTTCTCCAAATTGTCACTTAAGGAATATTGTTACTGGGATACGTGTTGAATATGTTATTGGCATAAAAATGTTATTTTATTTTCTATTTGTTATAGGTTTGTTTCTTTAGATGCATTTTGATAAACTTTAAACTTGTCAATAGTGCATTACAAAGGTCGTATTGCTTTAAGGCCAACTCCATGGAGTGATTTTACTAACATGTGATTTCCTAATCTAATTTAGTCACGGAATAAAGAAAATGATTAATAGAAATCATTGGAAAGTTGATAGGCGACCACAACATTTACTCCACACGAGTTCTAACTAGGCATTGTTTTTCACAAACCAAACTGCAATAAATCACTCGGTCATCATGCAAATAACTTGGTTGTCAAATTCCTCGGTTGTTAGAGTTCCATAGGATCATCAAATCATTGTTCCATTGATTTATAATAGTTGATGCATTTCAATTGTGGGGTCTAGCTTGAGGTGTTGTGCAAATGCATATAGATCTTCTAGCATAAAAGTACAGGTTCATTGCAGTGAACCGTACTATGTGTCAATGTTCATAACATAGTCAGTTACACTTGGAAAATGTTTTGCGTTTGTGAACATTTTAGTAGTTTAATCATGTACATGTAATTAGCAATTTTGCAATGTTATGTGTTATATGGTGTGAAATGTGATTTTGTGTGTTGCATAGTGGATGTGCATATGTCCTACGATTTAAAAATAAATGTGCAAGTGTCAATTTAAAAATAGTATAGAATGTTTTATGTGTGTTGCACATTCACGAATATGTTGTTGCAACCAGGAGAAGTTTGACAAGCTAGGGAAGTATTAGTACTAGTGCATTGCAGACACACTCCTAGCAACAGAGCCACAAGTAAATTCCTAAAGGCTATTTTTTGTTTACACGTTGTGATAGCATTGCCAGCTAATAGTGACAAGTGCTTATGCAATTTGCAAATTTATATATGCAGTTAAGGTGAGATAGATATACTTGGAATTGAAGTAATCAATGTTGGGGATTCAAGTGTGACTTGAACAAGTGAAGCAAGTATCCATGCATAGGTAGACAAATTGGAAAGGTATGTATACAAAATTCTACATTTTGCATTTGGAAAAGAAATACATTGAAATTGTTTTTCATATTTCTTGTTTTCTACAATTTCCATTGCATAATGCAGCTCAACAACTTCAAATATTGTGTCTATAGAAGACTTGAATAGACGCACAAATCGGGAGGTATTCATTGTAGATGTGATGGTTGTTTACAACACATGTTTGGATAAAGTGAATAGAACACGCAAAATCTTGTGTGTTGACATGACATATGCAAATGGCATGATGACGATTACATCGATTTTTCTTGCACACCTTATTGGAAAACATGAGCAAAATATTGTTCCCAAAGTTGGAATATCTATTACAAATTTCAAAATTATACCAAAAAGTGGCTATGACCATGGTGATTGTGATCGTGTTATATCGATACTTGAATCAAGTGTCATCGAGATAGTTTCTCCAATGTGAAAAGAATACAATTTCATACCAAACAAAACAATCAAGTAATTTGAAAGTAATGCAAACATGTATCCCATTGGCACTATTGGAGTTGTGGTGACCCTGGCTAGGAAAGTTGGATCGTAGTACAATTTACATATAAAATATGGAAACACAGAGGATGATAAAGCGATGGTATGTTTTTCCATTGTCAATTGTTTTTTGTTTATATGCTACTATATATTAGGTGTAGCTATATGACAACTACAATATTTTATGTATCTGATACAACTATTTGAGACTTATGGACATTTCTTCGCTTCACTGGAACAACAATTGCAAACAGGGAAATTTCCCATTTTGTTATTTAAAAATATAACCAAGAGGAGAGATTTGAAAGAAAAGGTGTTATGCACAACATGGTCGACATTTATAACAGAACTCACAACAGAAGCGGGAAAAGTTCTGAAAAAACTAAATGGGTCGACAAATGTTGTAAGCATAACTTGAAAACTCTATCTACAAATCTCGTTGAAAGTGTTTTTCATATTTCTTGTTTTCTACAATTTCTATTGCATAATGCAGCTCAAAAACTTCAAATATTGTGTCTATAGAAGACTTGAACAGTCGCAGAACTGGGGAGGTACTCATTGGAGACGTGATGGTTGTTTACAACACATATTTGGATAAAGAAAATAGAACACACAAAATCTTGTGTGTTGACATGAAAGATGCAAATGGTATGATGACGATTACATTGATTTTTCCTGCACACCTTATTGAAAAACATGAGCAAAAGATCATTCCTAGAGATGGAATATCTATTACAAATTTCAAAATTATACCAAAACGTGGCTATGACCGTGGTGATTTTGATTGTGTTATATCGATACTTGAATCAAGTGTCATTGAGACAGTGTCTCCAATGTGCAAAGAATATAATTTCATACCAAACACAACAATCAAGCAATTTGCAAGTAATACACACATGTCTCCCATTGGAATTATTGGAGTTGTGGTGACCCTGGATAGGAAATTTGGATCACAGTACAATTTGCATATAAAATATGGAAACACAGAGGATGACAAAGTGATGGTATGTTTTTCCATTGTCAATTTTTTTATATATATGTTATTATATATTAGGTGTAGCTATATGACAACTACAATCTTTTATGCATCAACTACAACTATTTGAGACTTATGGACATTTCTTTGCTTCATTGGAACAACAATTGCAAACAAGGAAATTTCCCATTTTATTATTTCAAAATATAACCAAGAGGAGAGATGTGAAAGAAAAGGTGTTTCGCACAACATAATCGACATTTATAACAGAACTCAAATGGAAGTGGGCAAATTTCTGAAAAAACTAAATGGGTCGACAAATGTTGTAAGTATAGATTGACAACTCTATCTACAAATCTCATGTACNNTATAAATATATATATATATATATATATATATATATAAAAACTATAGTATTATACTTTTTACTGTATAAATAGGTCGAGGGTGCAATGATTTCGGCAAATGCATACTCGACTCCATTTGAACTCGTTTGTGAAATTTGCAAATCACATGCAGGTAAATATGATTTGATAAAAAAATGCAATGTTTGAATGTGTAAGATGTAATCAAAGATTCCCTTTTGTATATAAACATTTTCTGAATGTTGTTATATGTACAATCGACAAAAAAAAATGTGCAATGCACCACCAGGGAACATAAACGGCAGGAATTGCTTCTTGGCCTAACAGAAATGCAATATGAAATGTATTTGCAAAAGAAACCCAAAATAGTTTATATGTTCCGTGATTTTCGAGTACATGGAAAATTTGCATTGAACGAAGATAGCATCGTTTTTCATGTGGGATAGAGGTTTGATGGCGACATTGTCATCATGCATGTGTAATGACTTATGTGTATTGATATTCAATTTCTTTGTGCAGATACTATAAATTTATTCTAGTTATTATTTTTTGTATTGACGGAAATGTTGATGTGTAATATTGTATACATCGTATATACATATTTCTTGTGTACTTATTGAATACCAGCAATAGTGTATGCATTAAGTCCAATGTATTTGCTAGACACTATTAGCATTGAAGTATCTTTCTATTGCATTTTTTGCAATTCGATTATGTCAAAATTCTGATGGACATTGGACTAGATGTTTAGATGTTATTGGTCATGTAACATTGCAACATTGATATATTGTTTCAAGAGCTAGATTGAAATTGGAACAAGTTTTGTTGTTCAGTGCTTCGAGTATTGTGGTTGTTATGGAATTTGTAACCCACCCTTGGTATCTTTATCAAATTTGATATTGTTTTCAAATGCAATATGCATCTCTGCTATCAGTATCAAAAATTGTTGCTAAAAAAAAAAATCAATGTCATTATACAAGAAATCGCAATCACATTTGTTTTGCTTACACGTGTGGATATGCATCTATATATCACCATGCTTATTTGGATATAATTTTTCACGGTTTCATCTGGTACAACTAGGAATAGAACATGCGATAAAGGTTTTTCATAAAAATCAACCTAGGCATTTTGTTGCTTGTTTATCGATTATAGCGTGGCATGTAATGATCCATGTGGTTTCCATCGATTTAAGAAACTTAGCCTGACTGAATATTATTTATATTTCTACTGTGTCTATGATAAATGTCTCATATACAAACACTAAGAACAATGTTCTACTTGACCTATATAGAATCAAATGCAATCAAACTTCAATAAAAAAACACATTGTTGTATTGTTGCATTAAACCAGATATTTCCCTTATTGTACAGCACATGTGTCCATACTCATGAGGAATTTAAATAGAAAATAGGAAACATAGTAAATTCCATATGTTTACATTAAAATCTATATATGGTACAAATTGTCCACAGCTTTGTCGCAACTATAAAGAGCCATCAACTATAATATCTTTTTCTTATTGGCATTATTGTCAATCTTAAATGTACATGTACAGGTAGTTAATTAAAATGCAACTTCCACTGGGTTCAGTGAATTGAAAATATACTTCATTTAGTATCCAAAGTATTAGGATAAATTTCATGTTTGTGGAGATACACATCTGCAGAATGCAAGACAATTGAACATATGGTTGCACATAATCTAGTATTGTCTAGGTGTGCATATGCGCATTGTGACCAGAAACGTTGCAAACAAATTGGAATCTTGCAAGTACTCGAGACATTTGTGCAAATTTCACTGGTGCAGGACATATGAATTTGTGCACGGCAAAGATATGGTGATTTTTAACGCGTATGTGAAATGTTACAAATTACAAGTGAAAACATGTCTAATTTGTAGATATTCGAAAGAAAGGAATCTTTTTGGTCATCATCGCTCATGTAACCGTTATTGTAGTACAAAATTCTAAATGCAAATATTGTGTCAAATTCTTCTATCAACCTAATATCTATGTAGATTTCCCTAGTCAAAATCCTTTTTACTTAGCATTTTTTGAAGTTGTGTGAAGCCCCTTATTGTGACAATGTCTCTGCCTTCCGCCTACCTATACCTTATGCACATAAGCACTATGCATATGCTTAACTTAGAATATATTGTTAAACATATATATATTATTAAGACATATATCTATAGAACATACATATAGTCCACACACATCTTTAAAAAAAAGTAATATAGTCCTATACAAATAATTAAAAGACTAACGATCATTTATTAATCTAATAAAAGTTAATTAGTATCGCTTGTCGAGAAAGTTAATTATACATCTTTAGTAGAGACATATTTTCCATACACACATAGCTTCTATACTTCTGCACAGGTATATCGTTGTAAAGCCAACACTTAGTCTAATAGCTACCAATATTCTGGATAACAGAATATTATTATGCATATGCATATTGTTAACAAAATGATTTTTACATCTATACCTATGTTAAAATTAAAAGTTAATTATTAATTTAATAAAAGATAACTATAAATGTCCAGCATAGACGTATACTATGCACAACTATAGCTTCTGCACCTCCGCACAGGCATATCCCCGCATTTGCAGAGGCATCACAGTTAGAAGAAAAAACAATGTTTTTGACTTTGAGGGTGTCGCACTATCACATTTGAAATCATTCTGCAACATGGATTCTGACAAGAAACTTAATTTTCACAGTAAACAAGTCATTATGGCATGTGGATTTGGTCTAATTTGCAAAAAACCAGAGGCCATTAAGAAACAACGCAAAGTAAATGTTTGTTTGGCATGGTGGATTCTGACAAGCAATTTAATGTAACCAAGTCATTTGTGGCAATTAGATTTGGTCAGATTTGCAAAAAAAAAAAAAAAATCTATTAAGAAACTGTGCAAAGTAAATGTCACAAATTTCTATTAGTTGTGCAATGTCTTCTATTGTTCATTTTGCTTAGTCATGGCCAAGTCACATGTGAAAAGGGAATGTTATTAAATATTCCCTATGCACTTGGCCTTTGAAGCAATCAAAACCTTCATAATGTATTATTTATAAAAATTCACTTATATCAATGTAACACCCTTGTTTCCCCCAACTTGTAAATATAACTATAATTTTCCAAAAGACTTTGGCAAACTGAATATGTGTGAATGTTGGATTTGATGAAACTTTTTGTTATAAAAGTTAATGTATGTATTTTTGTTATTAATTAAAAATGGATAGTGTTGCATAGTTGTTGAAAGGGAGGTTTTCCAATATAGACCATGATGTTATGAGAGAGATGGTGAGGGGAACCATAAATGGTTGAGATGACCCCCACCAAACCATTACCTTACTGGATTTAATTTCTCAGGCCTGGAACATTCCTCTAACACATAAATGAATTACCAGTCAGACTGGTAGTTGGGAAGCCCTCCTCAAGAGTTAATGAGGAGATTGGAAGAGTATCGATCTACAAGGATTCCTGACCTGACCATGAACTGGGGATTTGAACCCATGCAATCTTTCAAAGGAAGGCAAGAAGGGAAGTGAATTCGTGGGCATGGGAAGATTTGCAAGGAAGAGGAGTGGAGAGAACAATCTCCAAAAACGGGGAAGAGAATTGGAAACTCTCTGGTTCAAAGGAGAACTGAGAAACAAATTTGTTCTTGGTTCCATAAGTTGTTGCAAGGGTTTTCATTCCAAGCTGATAAACAGGGCTGCAGAGAGGACGAGTGACTGAGGAAGCACTCATTCCATACCCCCTTCCTTGGTAGAGATAAAATAGTTGTGCCAAGTTCTTGTGGGAGGAGGAGAGTAACCTTCATCCTTGATTGTCGTTGATCAAGAAGAAAGAGTCTCTCTCAGAGCATCATGGTCTAGCTACAGGGTGGTCAGTAGTAAATCCAATTAGGAGTGGTTGTGCCTACAGTTGGGTGTAAACAAGAACCCCTTTTAGAAATCACTTCACGATTCTTGTTTCTGATAAGTATTTTCATACTCTGTGTACTAGAATGGAAGTAGTGGTTGAATGCTTGTGTTTATGGTTAAATTTTATAGTGTTTGATAAATCATTACAAAAAAAAAGTATTCTTCTGTAAACTTTTGTATTTACTTGGTCCTTTTTTACCCCTACTTAGCAGCAGGAGAATCATTAGACATGGGTCTTTAAAAGAATTTAAGAACAAATATGCGATTTTTGTATTTTTTGAGAAACCCTTAGGGAAATATTCCTAAGGAATGATTTCGTAATATAGGAGTTTGGGAAGACATCGTTGGAACACCTCATTCATATCAACCTCTTAACTCATCCTTCCCGGGTCACTAAGTTCGAACTCTATGGAAGGAGGGCACCTCCTTCAAACCCTTCACCTATGTGACTGGGGGCTCATGTCCACGGCTCTAACCAAATCACGGCTAAGTGTTGAGTGTGCAGCCTCGAGGCTTATCCAAGATTCCATATGACCAAGGTCTGGGAACCCTACGCTAGGCCCGAAAGGAGCTAAGTTTTTTTGGCTTCAAAACTTCAAGAGTTCGAAGCTCCAAGGTGTTATGGCCTTACCACTCTCAAACCGGTCGAAGGCAACTTGTTGGTTTGGTTACCAATGAGTTTGAACGACATTTGGTGGTTTCCCTAACCATTATTGATAGACTTATCCCACCATTAAACCCTAACCCACTTACCAATCGTGAAGTAACGCAAACTATAGATCTAAGGGTATTTAGGAGTTTCCTTGGTCGTTGGATCTATGTCGAGGTCTGGCGTTGACTACTTCAAGAGAAAAGAGGTGTCATAGCACCAAATTCCCCGAACATCAGAGTTGTGAATTAATGTGAGCCATGGATCTGGGGAGTCCATTGATAACCCCTCTTAACCATTCGATCAACCAATGGAGGGACTCACGTACAACATTTCAGCGAAGTCCTACATCGAGAGAGCGGAGTCGTCATAACTCCAAAACCCTTGAATGTCAGAGCTATGAATTAATGAGAATCGTAGATCTAGGGATGCTTTGGGATCTTCCCTGTCCATTGGATTTATTCCAAGGTCAATCCAGTGTTGACCACTCTAGGAGAAAGGGGGTGGTAAGCAAGAGAAACACTCGAACATCAAATTCACGAAGTGATAAGGGCCATATATCTGAGGAAGTTTTGGGATATCTCATGAACATTACATCTAGACCATGGTCATCCCGGTGTTGACCACTATGGGAGAAAGGAGGAAGTCACACAGTGGATCCCCCGAAATCCGAAGTTATGAAGTAACGGAGGTCGTAGATCAATGAATCTACGTGGATGCATCTCGACCATGAGATTTAAGGGCATCATGAGGCTGTCATTCCGGAGTGACGTGACACATTGATGTCACCTAGGGTGACATGGACGCATGTTTGACATGCCACATGTCACCTTGATTCCTACTTTTTTACAAACCATATGTGCCTATTAGAACGTGATACGTGTCGCCCACTGACGGGGCTACGTGTCATCTCTGCCTTACCACGTGTCACCCCCTGAAACTTATTCACTTGGCCTATTGGTGGTTGGAGTACTCGAGACCCACCTATTCTTGCCTCTTTGTTTAATGTACCACCATGTGTAAGGGTGGACCCTTCGGGAATCCGAGACTTCGGAACTCCGGAGGTTTGGAGTGTAGTGTTGTAGATAAGCCGAAAGGACTGAAGGCCAAATCCACGTGGTGAGATTTCGGGTTCTTTCAGGAGTTTGGGATTTTGAGACTCTGGAGGAATGGCATGGAGAAAGATATAGGGTCATTCATAGTTGAAGTGTAAAACGTCGAACTTCCCTTAAGCTTATGTGTTAAATGAGGATCAAGTCCCACCATTGGATTTTTACGGTCAATGGACTTCCACCATAGATGTAGGAATGTTGGGTAATCTTTGGGACTCCAAGAACTTGGTATGGTATGAGTGAGACGGACCTACGTGGCGCCAGGTGGCCCTTGACCAATAATGCTCGAAGAGCTTCGGGAGGCCATAACTTGCAATCCAGAGCTTAGATTTGAACCTAGTAGCAGTCGTTAGAAAGCTATGGTTGAGTAGAAGAGGATGGAGACCTC
>CBVK0103069375.1:0-18014 GCA_900067695.1 Picea abies | reverse complement strand
GACGAGTAGGTAGTCGTTTTTATTTTTCATTTGATTGAATGTTGTATGTTGTTTTTCATTGCATGATGTGCTAGTATGTTAGGTCGTTCTGTTACTTGTTGCATGATTTGCATGCATTGTGTTCGTCGTTGTGTTTTGATGTTTGAATGTATGGTCGTTGTTAGTTTCTCAAAAAAAAATTGTACGGGCTTTGTCACATGTCGTCGTAACAGGGGTCGTTACAAACAAATATCTAATAAAGTTCGAGGGTATGGAAGAAAGTGGGAGGGGTATCCAAGAAACCGAGGTGGGTCTCGATCATATTTCCCTAAGAACCAAACCAAATCTAACAACAAGCACACAAATAAAATATAATCTAAGAACCAAACCAAATCTAACAACAAGCACACAAATAAAATATAATTATCCGACACCAGCATACTCACAACCATGTCAGCGATGGAAACAAAACCCACATCACCAGTTGAACACTGAACATCCCTTGCAACCATACCATACATTCACCCACTAATATCTAACTACAATAAGAGAAATACAAAAAAAATTAGTCAGGATCACCATACTCACAACGATGACAGAAATAACCCACATTACTAGTTGAAGTTGAAGATCCCTTGCCACCATACGATACAATAAGAAAACATATGCACGTCGAACCTCATAAACAAACAGGGTTACCCATACATTCTTTGAACAAAAAAAAAGAAAAAAAATAGGCAACCAAACAAAAAACAAAATTAGCCCACCTTCACCAGCGAAGCCAGATTCCCATTGCCAAATAAGAAAAATGACAAGGCTCGTGGAGTTTGTACCTAGCAATTGCAGACTCTAGTAGCAAGGATATACTTCAACTACAACACAAGAAAAATGGAAGCCCTCATGGCTTATGTACCAACATAATTAAAGAATACCATGATGCAAATCAAGGAATCTGCAACCATCCCTAGGTACCACTAAAACCCAATCAGACTCAATTAAATGCCAGACTTCTACCGACAACCCCCAAATCTCAGACTCTTGGTCATCTACGTGCCAAGAGTTATAGAAATTAATACAATGTGACTCGTCGCCTTTGTTCCAAAAGCCACCCATGCCAACAAAGAATGGCACGTTGTATAACCCAAACCCAAGGCATTCACGCCACCAACAATTCCGCAAATCAATGTCAAAACATTCCCAAAGCATGTTAATTACACCATGTACCATTGCAAGTTGTATTAAATATTTTTGGTAATTTTTATATATTCCACAACCAATAATAATATGTTCAATAAGCACATCTAATTCATGTCATACCTCCAACCAATCAAACCCACGGAAATTCCGATTTTTAAACAAAAATTAATCCTTTTTTTCTCGACTCCAATGTTTAACATTAGGAAAAGAAAATCACTCGGCCAGGTAATAGCGAGTCAACACATAGTTGACCACCGAGCAATTACAATATACTTGGCCAGAGGCAAGTATAATAATTTGAAGCAAGAAAGAGATCGGGAAACAAACACACTGAAAGTTGTATCTTTATATTAAAGTTTTGGGTTTTTAGACACTCATATGTATACTTGAGAATAACGACAAGCCATAAATGCCAAAGAAAAAATATTGACTATGCAAGTGCTCAAATTATATTTTAATTGTTTTGGTTGTTATTCTTTAGGTTTTTTTTAAGAAAATGAGAATTGAAATTCCTATTAAAAAAGAAATGGTTATAACTGTAGAACAAACAAAGAATAGAGGAGGTGAAGAGTCACTTTGATTGAGATAAAAGGAGATTCTTGTTTCATTTAGAGGAATTTTTTGGCATGGGATTCATACCAAGGAATTTTTTTTCTAAAGAATGAATACAAGGAGAACTTGATTCATGGAAAATTGAAGCAACTATACATTTTTGTCAAATATTTGTATTTTACAGATTCATGCAATTCATTTTTGTCAATTGTTTGTGTCAGTAATATATTATGAATTAGTTATGGATTTGACTGCAGGGACATATTCAATATCATGTATATGTGAATTCCTTCTTGTTTGTATGAATTGAATATGCTAGTAGGGTTTTATTATGTAGAACATGAATTCTTTCATGTTTACAACAATTTAACTTTATGCTTTCATTCATTTTTTGTTATTGTTAGATTAGGAACCGATGTAGATTAGAATAGAGGAATGCATTTATGACTTTAGAGAGTTTAAACAAACAATTCTCCTTTTGGGGAGCAATCAATTTTATTGGTGGAAATTGGACCCACATACCATAGGAAATTTCCATACCAAATGAGAACATGTCTAATTGGGACCTGTCATTAGGAAATTCTCCTTATTGTTGGCATGGGATTTTTTTTCACAGAAACATACAATCACAAATGTTGTGGGTGCAAATGATTTCGAATTGATTATTCCTCCTTTCCTTGGCTTGTACCTAATATTTAATGTGGAGTTGCTTCGACCATATTTCCCACCTCTGTTGGACACATCGAAGATGGCTAAACAATTGGCCCCTACATAAATCAATCTCGACTTCCTTGAATAAGCTACAGTGGATCGAATCATGGACACGGAGATTAAGGTAAACCACTAGTAGAAAACACAACTCTATCGGGTTGTCAAAGTAGGACAACTTCTTCAACAAGGCAAATGACTTGCCAAGATTTAGATTCAACAAAAGTTTCCCCATCTATTGCAGGAACTTGACGCAATGGAGACCGTTATTTCTTAAGGGGGGAGGACTGATCAAAGTGGATATCGGTGGCCACCCACCTCTTCCACTAAATCAACATGGTTCTCCATCTTGGAAATTTTTTTATGATTTTCTGGGGCCTAAACGATGTTTTCTACAAAATTCAAGGGCCCTAAATGATGTTTGATGGTAAATTCAAGGGCTTGGGTTTGTCTTTGACACACCCAGGACATGCCAAAATATTGTATTACTTAGTTAGAGATCTCCAAGCAGCTACTATGTGCCCCAAATGGTGATTGTATGTGAAAGTTGTGCCCTTGAGAAGTTGATGTAGCAACTAACCACCTTGGGGCCCAAAAACACCTTTTGGCACTTCACCTACTAGGGTTAGGGTTTTGGACCTTTAGGTTTCTTTTATTATGTTGAAAGGCCATTTTTTTATCCTATTGTATTATCTTTTGAGAACAAACATAGCTGACATCTCTCTCTCTTCTGAATAAGCTACCACCATTCTAGTCAATTTGTGTTCTATAGTATTTTGTTATTTTATTCATTAATAGAAGTTGTGTTTTCACTATATTATTGTGCTCTCTCTATATTTTTGTGTGTATTTCATTTATTTCCCTATACAATCTGGATCACTTCATGACTTTAGGTTATAGTCTATGATTTTGTTCACTTTTTGTGTAGAGCCATCTATCCCACATTCATAAGTGGAAATGACTTGCTCAATGAGAATTCATATATAAGGAGGTGAAATCCATTATAATAGATGCATCATTTATTCATAGATAATATCATATTGTGTTATGGTGAGTATATTCCTTTGAGATTACTTATGTGACTCAACCCTATCTAGGATTTCCTCGTTTAGTGTTCTAGCTCATTTTGTAATATGGTATTAGAGAAAGGAATATTCTAGGAGTTTGATTCCATATCAATAGTCTCGGGCCTTTGAAAGAAAAGGTTTCCACCCATATGACTTTATCATTTGGACAGCCACGAAATTTGGGTGAGCATGAATACCTACGGATTATTGTTTGCAGAGATGGATCGAGGGGTTTCCAACATATAGTAACAAACTCTAAAAGACATGATTTCATCTCTCTTATCTAAATTAAAGAGAACCATAACCAATTATGCTCAACCTGAGACTGCATTATACTCAAGATACAATTGTATCAAATCATCTAAAGACAAAGGGGATATGGAATGTAATTATTTTATAAAATGGCTCACACAACCTGGAACTATGGATTTTGAGCTAATGGTGTTTTCAAGGGAAAACTCAAGAAAAACTACATGTAGTGAATGTATCCATCGTTGAACATCAACCTAATGCTGACTATGGTGGTGACTTTACTAAAGACACAATATTTTACACATTTTAAGAATCTTGCATTTTGAAGACATGAAGGGATCTAATGTAGATACAACTCAACATGGATGGTTTATCAGATAGTTTGGGAGTTTGTGGATCTTGGGAATTATACGTCATTAGGTTTTTGATACATGAATGTGGATTTATATCCAATAATGAAGTTATGAGACATGCATGTGGACTACACTCCAGTAATTTAATTCCGGAGTTCGGGAACTAGAATATGGGAAATCATGAATCCATATCAATATCTACACCTTTATGAGGGTTATGATGTATCTTGATGGATCTCTACCTTATCATGACCTTATCCAAGAACTATTTTTAAAGAAGAATCTTCTAGAGAATTTTTGGTTCTGATGCTTTACTTTTCAGTCAACATATTTTATCTTTAGATAATATGCTTTTCTTTCAATAATGTAAGCCTTAAGAGGGGGTGTTAGGATATAAGGCTTACATTTCTAATAAATTCATTTATAACTTTAGGTTATAGTTTATGCTTTTCTTCATTTTTTGTGTAGAGCGGTCTATCCCACAATCATAAGTGGAAATGACTTACTCAATGAGCAATCATATATAAGGAGGTGAACTCTATTGTAATAAATGCACTAGTTATTCATAGACAATATCATATTGTGTTATTGTGAGTATCATCCTTTGAGTTTACTTGTGTCACTCAACTCTATCTATGCTTTCCTCATTTAGTGTTCTAGCTCATTTTGTAATAATTTTTAGCAAAGTTATATGCAAATTTTACCTTTATTTATAATTTATTTGTATCCCTTTAAAAACAATTCTTGGTAGTGCTTCTGGAATTGGTTAGCCTAGGCTGATTAGTTTCATCTGTTTGCATCATTTGTAGGATTAGATATGCATTCTTTTAATCTCACCAACAGGAACAATCACTAATCTAAGGCATGTCATAAAAATTAACACACACATACAATCATAGAACAAGTGCCCTTAAGGGGAACAACTCCACTAACTCAATTGACCAAAACATGTAGTCAACTAGTTTATATATTTAAGCATCTAGGCTTCCATACCCTCCTCCCCTTGCAAACCTTGCAAGGGTGTTCTCTACAATGTGGGGTAGTTATACTTGTAGCATCAACACCAATTAATCTTTTTCAACTAGAACATCCTCCATTTTAAACTCCCATAAACTAGAATTTTGAGCATTCAATTTTTCATTTTTTGTTCTTCTAGATGATTCGATAGCGACTCTCACTCAAACAAAAAAACCCTAAAATCATTATCTCTTATACCAATTGAAAGTAAAATAAAGGAAGATATAGAGAAAAAGAGAAATGTCAAGCACAATAGAAAAAGAAGAATAGAACAAAGGAATTATAGGGCACCAAATCCAAGCTTTTCGTATTGTTTAGAAACTACTCAAATTTTTAGTATTTTTTGTTTACACATCATGTAATCTTGACTAAATCTCAATAATCTCGAGTGGATGTCATGTGTGCCAAGATTAAATAAAATTTTCATGCTTATAACCAGAGAATGCATCCTTCTAACTAGAGATAAAGTTTTTTTGCAGTGTACCACATCCATACATTTTAGTTTAACCACTTAAAAAAAACACTTATAGTCCCTCTTAGTTAAAATCCTTTACATGCAATTGTAAAATTACTTGACTAGGTGATGATAATGAAGATAGGGAGTCTTTGTAATTAAACTTATTTGTGTGTATAACTAGAGAATGCATCCATCTAACTGGAGAAGAAGTTTTTCCACATCTAGTTGGTGTACCACATCCATACATTTTAGTTTAGCCCCTTTAAAAAAACTTAGTTAAAATCCTTTGCATACAATTGCAAAATTACTTGACTAGGTGGTGATAATGAAGATAGGGAGTCTCTGTAATTAAACTTATTTGTGTGTCTAAGGACATTGGCCACATAACTAACCACACATGGCATGTCATAAAAATTAACACACTCATACAATTAGAGTGCAGGTACCCTTAAGGGGAACAACTCCACTAACTCAATTGACCAAGGAATCTAAACATGTAGTAAATTAGTTTAGGGATTTAAGCATATAGGCTTCCATCTTCTCCACGCCTTGCAAGACCTACAAGGGTTTTCTCTACAAAGTGGGGTAGTTCTACTTGTGGAATCAACACCAATTACTCTTTTTCAACTAGGATATCCTCCATTTTAAATTCCTATAAACTAGAATTTTGAGCATTCAATTTTTCATTTTTTGTTCTTCTAGATGATTTGATAGCAACTCACACTCAAAAAAAAAAAAAAAAAAAAAAAAAAAAAACTTAAAATTGTTATCTCTAATACCAATTGAAACAAAAATAAAGAAATATATAGATAAAAAGAGAAATTTCAAGAACAATAGCAAAAGAAGAATAGAACACAAGAATTACAGGGCACCAAATCCAAGATTTTCATATTGTTTAGAAACTACTCATATTTATAGTATTTTGTGTTTACACATCTTTCAATCTTGAGTGAATCTCAATATTCCCGAGTGGATGTCATGCGTTCCAAGATTAAATAAAATGTGCATGCTTATAACTAGAGAATGTATGTATCTAACTGGATATGAAGTTGTTCCACATCTAACTAGTGTACCACATCCATACATTTTAGTTTAACCACTTCAAAAAAAACACTCATAGTCCCTCTTAGTTAAACTCCTTTGCGTAGAATTGTAACATTACTTGACTAGGTTGTGATAATGAAGATAGGGTGTCTCTTTAATTAAACATATTTCTCTGTATAAGGACCTTGACCACATAACTAGCCACACAATGTATTAGTTTTCACCTTTGTTATGTCAAGTTATTTTTCTTAAATTTTAAATTGGTTTATTCACTGAATAGTTTATTTTTTGGCTTTGTGCTAGTCCAAGTTGATCATTTTCTTTAAATGGAGGTAAGTGGGTTGAAATTTCTAAATGACTCGGTTTATTCAGAATGTGTAAAGGAATTGTATTATTGACTTGATGTTCCCATTGCTTGTAGGTACAAGTAAAAAACGATATATGGGGACTACGCCATATTTCCTATGCATTACCATAAGATTGCCAAATAAATAAGTTGTCTTAAGCAAGGGTTTGAAGACCAAGATTTCAAAGCAAGTGTTGTATTGATGAAAGAGACAAGAGAGAGTATAAATCATAGCTAAAAGTTTTAAATATTGAAACCACGAGACCTATTTATGAGTGTATCATTAGTATGACCATTTTGGTTGAATAAATTCTCATATCCTCTTTGATGAAATGCATTTCCTTGCATGAATGGACCTTCATATTTCCAACAACTTGGAGGAAGTAGAGTTGATGGTTGAACTCATCATTAATAGTAGTAATGCATGACTCAAGGAATTTATGTTATTGTCTTCTTACATAAACATCTTGTTGGAATATATCGCAAATAGATGCAACCTAATAAGAAGTATCCATTTAGTATGTAACATTCATATCACAAATTATGTATTTCCTACGTCGTAGTCTAACTGTTCTACGTTTTGGCCATTTTCAAGAACATTTTCTGTTTAATTTTGCCTGAAATCCGGAAAGAAATTGTTGGATCTGCATATTTGAGTGGTTAATTTTGTATAATCCAAGTGATCCAAAGGTTTTTTAGCATTCTTAATACATTTTTGCATTCATAAATGAAATTTAAACAACAGAAAATATTGATTTCGTGCAGATTTATGTCATCGGATTCCGACGAAAAGGGCCTAAATGTAGAACAGTTAGAAAATGTCATCTCCTATTGCGTCAAATGTAATTTCAGAGTTTAAGGAACATAAAAATTATTAATTCGATAACCTTGGTGGAATATCCTTCTCGAAAAATGTGCATTATCCAAAATTGATATAGCTTAACAAAAGTAAAATTATCCGTTGGTATATTGCGAACATCGCATCATACAATGAAGAGTCTTTTATTATAGCAAGGATAGTTCCACATCTAAATTATATAAAAGGAAGATATAATATAATCACTAATGACAGTTTGAAGGTGTATAAATTTTGAGAATCAAGCAATTAAGGAAATTCAAAAATTTCATCTCATTTATTTGAGGTTTCCCAAATCTAATCCCTCTCAACCTTCATGCTTAGGGTTGATCTGAAATATTAAATTATAATAGTAATATTTCACTTCCCTTCAACCCAATTTCACCCATAAACCTAAGATAATAAATAGCATAAGAGTGTACTCCAATACCACAATGCTACAACCCTTAAAGCACACTTTTTTCAAGGGATATAACAAATACAAAATGTCTTATTATAATATATTATAATAGAAAAAAATATACTCATTTATCTTCCAAATACATGTTAAATCATTTAACCAATTAAGTTATATGTTATGTCAAATCAACATGAATAACAAGCGTTGTAATCTACTCAATCAAGAAGATAACATAAGTTGAATATATATATATATATATATATATATATATATATATATATATATGAAGTACAACTACATACCACAACTATATCACAAAGTTAGTACAAATCAAGCTCTCCAAACCCTAACCACCAACACCTTATAGCTAGGAATCACTCCCAACCAACATTGATCCCTCCACCAAAGGTCCTCTACACACAAATATATAAGATGAAGTACAAATACATACCATGTATATATCAAAAATCTAGTACAAATCAAGCTCTCCAAGCCCTAACCACCAAATCCTAGTAATGAATCACTCCCAACCAACATTAGTCACTCCACTAAAGATCCTCTACATGTTAGCATCAACACCGAAAATTCCTCCTTGGCACATGCAACAAGATTGTATCACACAAGATCTCCACAGTAGCATTATTTTCTTTCTTAGAGTTTACAAACCCAACCATGTTGAATCACACAAGTACACAACAAGATAACTCTAGTGCTAGCATCCAAATCAACATGTCCATCCTAGGGTTTGAATCCTCAAACCCTAGGTATTCAAATATGGCATCAACATAAGCACCAAGACCTCCATGGAACATCAAGGATACAATTACCAAGTCTTGTTCCAAGCATGCCATCAAACCAATCTTAAGACTCATTAAGCTAATATTTCCATGATCTTTCCCTAGCCTCACTTCCCACAAGAACATGGCTCCAAAATCATGCAAGGTGTTATCTCCACTCTCCATGTCTTCTATTAGGATGGAAACCTTAGTGCTACAATAAGAGCCATAATAACCATCGTCATCCCCAACATCATGTGCTTCTCTAGGTTTTACATGCATGACACAAACCCTAACATCACAGAAGAGAAATATCTCCAAGAGTATCAAATATGTTTCTCTCTCTCCATGTCTTCTCTTAGGGTTCCCCATAAACCCTAACATCAAGCTCTAAGGGTTTCTTCATGAACCCTAGAATCATACTCCTTACAAGACTTCTCCAATAGAATACAAATAATGTCGTACAATGATGATAATAAATATAAGAGATTTATTCTCCCTTTATATATAGAGTAGGTGAGGGAGGTTAACATAAAACAAGGACATAATTCCATACAAGTAACCAACAAGGCAACCCAAGTAGAGATCTCACCAACACAAGGTTGTACAAGTGTCAAACTAGGGTTTATCCAACCACAAAGTGAAATGAGCTTTAAGATTGATCCTCCTTGAGTTCAATGCCCCTTCTCCAAGATGGTGTGCTCTCCAAAAAGTTCTTAGTCCAATGCTCCCTCTTCAACATTTGTCCATTATCCAAGTATCCTCATGCAAGGCGCTCCTCCTCTAACTATGTGCCACATGTCCTCTCATGTGTGCCAATGTGTTCACTAAGCTCCAACTCTGCTCCTCAACATATGTGTCTAGGTCTAGCACCAACCTCCACGAATTATGCTCCTCAACCAAAGCGTCCTCAAGTCAAGTGTCCAACTTCCAAGGTGTATATCACATGGTCTCCATATCCTAGGGCTTGGTTCCCTCCTCTAAGTGCCTAGTGCTCCTCCTCCCAAGTAGGTACCTCCCCTAATCAAGCAAATGACACTCCCATTGTGTGCACCTAATGGGTTGGTCATCATGTTTATTATGGTAACAACTTCCTAGGTAAGGGCATTGTGCTAGAACTCTAACCAAGATCAAGGATCCACCCAAATTGGGCCATCCATCTACCCATGAAGCATTGCTAAGGAGCTATGAGAGCTAACACTCGCTTGGAAAGGTGAAAACACTTTTGGAGTAACCCCAAAGTGACCATAATGTGATCAAAGA
The DNA here is from genome assembly GCA_900067695.1 of Picea abies. Classification (NCBI taxonomy): domain Eukaryota; kingdom Viridiplantae; phylum Streptophyta; class Pinopsida; order Pinales; family Pinaceae; genus Picea; species Picea abies. The sequence goes on along the minus strand of CBVK0103069375.1, from coordinate 7,747 downwards.
AATTGGGGCATTGATACTCATAGAGGTCCACTTCTTGATGATGATGAGATCACTAAATATATTATTTATAGAATCACTTTAGTCAAAATAATTGGTTGTTAACATATTGTTCTAGCCGAATTAAAAGTTGAAGATTCAAATAATTTTGACAATATTTTAGAAACTAATAATGATAACGGTGATGATAAATGTTTCAATCAAATAAGACCCCAATCTTCTTTTACTATAATTTATTTCGTTGTGAGACATGTTATTTGAATTGCAATTGAAGTGTCTTAGATTGTACAAGTTTGAAACTCACATGATGACCATCAATTTCAAATGAATTTAGAAATTTGAGTGTATGTGAATTTGTGAGTTGTGAAATTGTAAATAGAGTTAACAAATTAGTGCATGTTCAATATACTAGCAATTTGGACAATTAATAATAGTTTGAATGCATCTAGAAAGTTAGAGTTGCAAAAATGCAGTTATTTGTGGCATATGGGATGACAATTAAGATCATCAAATATTTTGTGACGCGTTGACTTGTCAAAACTTGATGAATTGAAACAACAAACACAAAAGATCAGCCATGCAAAGACAATTTCGGATACAATACAGAAGCCAAACAAATTAATTGCAAGAAATTTATGCAAGGAGACAATACCATGGGAATTATAAATGGGTTGTTATAATTGATTTGGCGCTCTCATATAAATGAATAATTTTATGTTTCAAAAGCTAAAAGGAAGAGGACTCGACAACAAAAATTGTGTTTAAACTATAGACATTGTTATAGCGGATATCATCCATTGTTTAACTGAATGGGGAGTAGTCAAAGTATATTCCATACTCTTGGAAGGGGCCATGAAAATTCTTGTGAACTTGCACATACTACTATATTGAAGGGATCAATCATCCTAGTTATTGAAGTTTGATATAAAAATAATAGCTAATGATAACAACGAGTCAACGATTATGGCAGTGTTTACTTGAATTTTGTATATTTTAGCATCTATTTGTGATGAATCTTTACATAATTGTGAAGAGAAATGACATATCATGGAATGTTGTGGTATACATAAAATAATATTAGTGCATGTGCCTTACTTATTAAATTATGCCACATAATATGAAACTACCTTTATGAATTCAAAATTTGAAGTCTAGATCTCCCTATGAAATAGAACCCCTGAAGAAGAATTGTATGCAGGGTGGTAAAGTATGTCGATGCAGGGGTTGTACATGTAACAATCCTTTTAGATTTTTAACTATTGCCTCATATCATGAGCATTATACTATAGAATAAAAAACTACCTTTATGAATTCAAAATTTGAAGTCTAGATCTCCCTATGAAATAGAACCCAGAACCCCTGAAGAAGAATTGTATGCAGGGTGGTAAAGTATGTCGATGCAGGGGTTGTACGTGTAACAATCCTTTTAGATTTTTAACTATTGCCTCATATCATGAGCATTATACTATAGAATAAAAAATAGATGTAGTTGTGTGTCCAAGTAGACCAAAATATATAAATGATATATAGTGAGCCAAGTAAATACTTATGTAGATGGACAACGCCAAATGGATTGATGATCGAAGAAACTAATATTGCAAATGTATAAGGCCGACACAAACATTGTTAAGTATCCACCCAATGAGACTACCACACTTTAAACAAGAGCAGAGTTGTATGTAAGCTCCACAAGTACGACACAAACATAATGAAGATTCGACTATTGATACAAATTCTAATTAAAGTGAAACCGAAATTGAACCATATATTTATACAAATAGTAAGGAGTAATGAGTATTTGAGCTTACAACACCATACCAAAACAATAGAAAGGTAGAATATATTATCCAATGGTTAATATTCATGGAATGAGGTGAGTATTTTAATATTAAGATTGAACGAATATTGGAAGTGGATAAATGTCGAACATAGCTGCTACGTGGAATATAAGGTTGCTACGAAGTTATAAGTAATGATTAAGATGGGAAGGAATTTTGCACCGGTGGACCCGTAAAGAATGTTGATGATTGCACTCTCTTAAGCCTATATAAAGGAAAAAGTGTTTATCCTAATCGTAAAGTTTTGATATTAGACTTTTGACCAGAGGCTCTCAAGATGGTGACTAAGGTTTTACCCTGACCGCTTCATATTTTCACTAACAAGCTCCCTTTACAACTATTGTTATGTCACTTCGCTCTCCTTTGACATCGTTTTCTCTGATGTCATTGTCCATGGAGGATTTTCACATCTCAAAATCATTTAAACCTCTTTTTGACATGTTTTAAGACAATTGTGAATGGTGCCCTTAGGTTTATTCGCTAATAGAGGAGGCATCTTGGCATTGTCACTAGTGATTTTTCTTTGGGGTGTTGGAGGTGAGAGCCTATTTCAAATGATGGTGACATTTGGGGTTTTTCTCTTCTTATCGAGTGTGAAAGCTATAGTGGCTTTCATGGTGTGACATTTGGGGTTTTTCTCTTCTTATCGAGTGTGCAAGCTATAGTGGCTTTCATGGTGTTAAGTGGTTAAGCTTGTTATCCCCATTTTGTGGGATAACTAAGGAGATGATGTCTCGAGACCCATAGGTTGCATATATGGAGTACCGTGAGACAACTTGACCAGTAGTGTCCACTTGCACAGATGGAGACTCACCTCACCACCACTATAACAACCTTAATTAATCATTTAATAAATATTAGTTTAATAAACTATTAAAATAGACTTATTTTTTATTTTATTTTTATTTTTTTATGAAGACTTAATTTATAATATAATGGTTATTGGTAGATGGGCCAATTTATGGGAGGGATAAGGTGGTTGAGTGATTAATGAAGGGAAAGCAATGGATAATGAAGTGGAATGAATATAAGGCAAGGGAGAGCACTCAGGAAGGGGAATATTTGGTTTGAGTAATATTTTCATATTAGGAGAAGGTGAGAAAAATTGGAGAAGAAAAGGAGAAGGGAGGAGGCAGTTTGGGATTGTGTTTCTGTTCTGTATCTATTTTGGGCTTACAACTGACTTGAGGGCTCTCACAGGGGGCACATGTTGTTGGGAATTTTGGGCTTGGGGGCTAGGAAACTGTAAGGAATCCTGGGTCTAGGGAGCCGGATAGGCTGTTCCTAGCTGGCTGGGAGGTTAATCAGTTTGGGCAGAGCTTCAAAACAACATTAGTTTGAGGTAGATACATTTTATTATCATCATTATTATGTTGTTGTTCATTATTGTTATATTGTTCATTATTATTATGCTGAACATGTTGTTCATTTTTTAATTCTGCTGAACATTGTTATTATGCTGAATAATGAATAGTTATTATGATGAATAGTGAATAAAGAAGAAATTATGTTAACATTTCTATATCTAGATTTATGTTTTATAAGGCTCTGTATGGATAGGCCTTACAGGAAAGATGTCGAGGAATGTAACATAGGAACAGATAAGGAACCTAAAATGATCAAATTATCCAAATATTTACCTCCTGAGAAAAAACAAAAATATATTGAACTGTTCAAAGAATTTGTAGATGTTTTTTCTTGGAGATGAGGAACCTAAAATGATTAAATTATCCAAATCTTTACCTCCTGAGAAAAAACAGAAATATATTGAATTGTTCAAAGAATTTGTAGATGTTTTTTCTTGGAGCTATGAAGATTTGAAATCTTATGACACCAGTATCATACAACACAAAATCCCTATAAAAGAATATCATAATCCTTTCAAGCAGAAACTTAAGAGAATTAACCCCAAGTTGATGCCCCCTAATTAAAAAGGAAATTAAGAAAATGTATGATGCTAAAATCATCATCCCTCTAAGGTTCTCAAAATGGGTTTCTAATTTAGTTACTACCAAGAAAAAGAGTGGAGAAATCAGGCTCTGCATTGATTTCAGGAACCTCAACAAAGTCTCACTTAAAGACAACTACCCTCTACCAAAAATGGATCATATCTTACAAAAGGTAGTTGTATCTAGTAGAATCTCATTATTGGATGGTTTTTCTAGCTATAACCAAGTCCTTGTCCACCCTGGTGACCAAGAGAAAACAACGTTCAATACACCTTGGGGCACCTTCATGTATGTGAAAATGCCCTTTGGTTTAATGAATGTTGGTGCCACATTTTAGAGAGCAATGGACATTGATTTTGTGGATGAGCTTGGGAGATTTATATTCATATACTTGGATGATGTAACTGTCTATTAAAAAACAGATGAAGCACATTTACAACACCTCAGACGAGTTTTTGAAAAGTGTAGGAAATTTGGAATCTCGCTCAATCCCAAGAAAACCTTGTTTGGTTTAGAGGAGGGAAAACTGTTAGAAAAACATTATTTCTAAAGATGGATTCAAGATAGACCCCAACATAATTGAAGCCATCCAAAAGATAGACCATCCAAGAAATATTAAGGAATTGCAGTGTTTTATAGGAAAAATAAACTTTCTAAGAAGATTTATCCCTAATTTGGCAAAACTCCTCAGAAACATAACAAACATGCTTAAAAAAGATACAAAAATAAAGTGGAACACAGAAGCTAAACAATCCTTTGATCAAGTGACACTGGCATTAACACAAGCTCTTGTACTAATCAGTCTTGATTATACTAAGGATTTCTACTTATTCTATTTTGCTTCTGAGCATACCATTGCAGCAGTCCTTTTGCAAAAAAACAGTGAAGGCCATGAACAACCTATATCATTTTTCAGAAAATCATTAAGAGACGTTGCATTGAACTACAACATCATGGAGAAACATGCTTTTTCCTTGGTAAAAGCAATAAAATATTTCAGAGTATACATCCTCCACTCACATATCATTGCTTATGTTCCCAATGCAGCGGTGAAAGATATTCTGACTCAAGATAACCCAGATGGAAGAAGAGGTAAATGGATTGTTGTGATCCTTGAGTATGATATGGAAATCAAACCAACCAATATGATCAAGGGTCAAGGGTTGGACAAATTGATGGTTGAATCAAATTTTCATGCTTTAGATATAAACTTTATAGCTGCAGTTGATGAACAAGGAGAGCATACGACTCCATATTTCAAAGAGGTATTCTCAAATTCTCCATGGTACAGAGACCTTATCTTTGTCTTGCATCATTTAAAAACTCCTCCTGGTTTGACAAAAACTAAAGCTATATTTTTAAAACTTAAAGCTTTGAAATATTGCATTATGAATGGAAATATTTACTGGAAAGATGCTAGAGACATTTTACTAAATTTTTTATTGAAAGATGATGCTGACAAATCTTTGCAGGAGTTCCATGAAGGAGATTGCGGGGGGCATTTAAATTGGAAATCTATTGTTAATAATATTCTTAGAGTTGGTTTCTAATGGCCTACCTTGTTTGCAGATGTCCATAAAAAGGTAACCTCCTGTCACAAATGCCAAATCTTTGAAGGAAAAAGGAAACTTATGCCTATACCCTTGAAACCTATTTCAGTTGAAGCTCCATTTCAGCAATGGGGTTTGTATTTTATTGGAGAGATTCACCCACCCTCATCAGGACAACACAAGTGGATCCTCACAGCTACTTACTACTTCACCAAGTGGATTGAATTTTTACCCTCCAGGCAAGCCACAGATGTTGTGATTATAAAATTCTCGGAAAATAACATTCTCTCTCGATTTGGATGCCCCAGGAATATTATTACTGATAATGCAACAACTTTTAGATAAAAAAATATCATAGAATTTTGCAGTAAGTATCATATCACTTTAGGGCACTCTATAGCCTATTACCCTCAGGGAAATGCGTTGGCAAAGTCTTCTAATAAAATTTTGGTAAATATCATCAAGAAGATGTTGCGGGGAAATAAGAAGTCATGGCACAACAAGTTGGTGCACACACTTTAGGCAGACAAGTTGACTACAAAGAGGTCAATTGGTATGTCTCCATATCAGTTGGTGTATGGAATAGATGTTGTTTTTCCCACCTCTTTGGGCGCTCATGTTATGAAGCTATTACAAGAAGTACAAGTAGAACCAAACAACATCCATAGAAGGATCAATCAAATGATACAACTGCAACAGTCCAGAGAGGAAGTTTATAACCAAACTTAGGTGATTCAAGAGAGCATCAAGAAAATCTATGATAGAAGAACCAAGGATGATGATTTCAAATTGGGTGATATGGTATTGAATGGGATTCAATAAATGAAGACAAGGGCAAGCATTCGACAATTTATGGAAAGTCCCTTTCATAATCCAGACTTACAGAGGAAGCAATGCATTCCTAATCAAGGACATGGATGGAGAAGATCTGCCAGGACGACCTTTCAATGGAAGAATGCTTAAACATTATGGTCCACTAGAATGAAGATCTGTTGTCACATATCTCATTGTACAAATCATTTTTACTTTTATGTCATGTGTGGGTAATTTTTATCAGATAGTTGAAGCTCGAAGAGAAGGCCCTAAGCCACTGATTAGGAACACCAGAAAAAGATTCAAGGCAGAAGGTAGTTGGTTCTTGGCACCTCACAAGGAGAGAACCACCCCCAAGTGGAGCCATTGTTATAACCCTATATTTCATAGGATCATCTGGTGATTATAATATCTTCCTCTAGTTGTATTGTATTGTAAATAATATTCCCCCCCTCTCTATCGAAACCGCCTAACCACTAATCCAATACCACCCACCTCACTCTGCCACCGTACCCCACTACCCTTTCACATGTCACACTCACATCTACCCGTTGGCTAATTAATTCCATCCACGTCACACCCATCTACCTGTTGGACAATCAATGTCATACCCCATGACCGTTACTCATCCAATCACTACCCGCGCCATAACGGAAACTTCCCTACACCATTTAACTCTATTCCTTTGCCATTACTGCATTGTTCACTAATCTAGACATAGTTGACACAACGTCCTTCCCTGTTTTCAAGCTAACTACCACCAGGAACACCGTCGATAGATGCCATTAACCGCGCCATAACGGAAACTTCCCTACACCATTTAACTCTATTCCTTTGCCATTACTGCATTGTTCACTAATCTAGACATAGTTGACACAACGTCCTTCCCTGTTTTCAAGCTAACTACCACCAGGAACACCGTCGATAGATGCCATTAATCTGGGTAATTACAAACAATACTCTTTTCTATCTTTATATCTCTAATTAATCATGGCGTCCAAATCCAAATTTGTTGAAACAGAAGAAAAATCATTTCTTCCTCCTCCCATCGACCTGGACAACACCCCCCTGGATGATAAATATTACCGAGTTGAAAAGATGAAGTGTGAATTTGATTTCTTCGAATTACACTTTTGGATAAAAGATAATTTCTTAGAAAAGAGTGACAAGATCGGACTTTGGGAGTCTAATATGTAATTGTATATGTTTCCCCAGACCTATCACTTCCCTGAGTTCGCCCTAAAATTTCAAGCCCATTACTTTCCTGGCCAAATTGCCATCATGTCTTCATATGGTGAAACTTTGTTCACCATCACCCCTGAACCAATAAACCATGTGCTACATATCCCTAGAATTGATTATGCCATCCCTTTCTCCATTGAAAATTTGAACGACCTGAACGACCTCTATTAGAAACTGTCTTTCCCTCAAAGATCCCAAATATTTGAAATTTTCCTACCAGAAGATGCGTAGTTACCCAAAAAAAATCCTCCCTATCCATATTCCATTTTCTCAATCAGAGATAACCAAATTATTTCCACCCTTTGTATCCTATTAGGATATTTTTCTGATGAATGGGTAGATGAACCCATCCTGGGTT
>CBVK0103069369.1:0-23555 GCA_900067695.1 Picea abies | reverse complement strand
ACGAGCTTATATTACCTATTCGTTACGAGAAACATTACAGACATAATGAATAATTATTGTGCATCACACAGTTATCATAGGTCTGCAACACTCTGCAAACTTATTCCATGCCTGTAGTATTGCAGTTGTCCCTTAATACACAGGGACTAAGTTGCTTTGCAACAATCCTTGTTTTATTATGTGATAGTCTTATTCACGGATACTATACTAAAGGTTACATTGTCCTCTATTTTTCTTGCTTTTGATTTAGGTTTATGTAAAAACTATGCCATGTAGAAAATGTGAAAATGGGAGATCCATTATACTTTTACTAACATTTTTTCCCTATTTCAATGCGCCCTTGTATTAAGGAAGATGGTTTGAAAGAAACATTCATGGAGTAAATATCTCACATTTATGGGTTGTAATATCTATTAAAAATAAATAAAGAATAAGCATTCTCAATGCCACCACATATGGTAAGCATGCATTGCTTAATATATCAAGGGATTGTAATTGTAAAAACAATAAAGAATAAACAGTCACATTGCCAACATGTATGCATGTATGTTAAACATGCACTGTTTAACGTGTCAACTGATTGTAATTGTAAGAAATATACAATTGTTGGGGTTTAGAGAAAGTTTATAAATGATCATCTACAATCCACAACAATGCAAATTCTATTCTCAACACAATTGTATGGTAAGCATGCATTGGTTAATATGTCAAGTGGTTGTAATTGTAAAAAGAATTGTCAACACGTATGGTAAACATGCACTCCTTAACGTGTTAACTGATTGTAATTGTCATAAATATATGATTGTTGGGATGTGGATAAAGTTTAGAAATGATCATCTACAATCCACAACACTGCAAATTCCATTCTCAACACAATACAATACCGCTTTATGAAAAACACAACACAAATTCCATTCTCAACACAATACAATACCGCTTTATGAAAAACACAACACTACAAATTCCATTCTCAACACAATACAATACCGCTTTATGAAAAACACAACACTACAAATTCCATTCTCAACACAATACAATACCGCTTTATGAAGAGCATCTGGCATACAATCCACAACACATGCAAATTCCATTCTCAACACAATACAATACCGCTTTATGAAGAGCATCTGGAGATGATAGATCTCCTTAGCTTTGTGGAGGAAGATGCCAAGACCTATTGTGAGCCAAGTTATAGTATGAAAATGTCACCACTACTTATATTCTACAACTCCATATATTTTTTAATTTTTTTTCATTTTTTTTTATATAGTGTGTAACAACATGAGAATGATAATTTAGGTTTAGAATGAAAGTCAATTTTCAGTTTTTGTACCCATCATAATATATGAATTGTAAATTTTTTTGATATACATGATTACAATTTTATAAATGTTATTTATATTCTACCTTGTAAAAATAAAATAGAATTTTTGATGATTTTATTGAAATATATATTCACATAAATGACATTGAAATTCAAATTTTTCGGAGAGTGTGTTGATTTGTACTGAACAATTTCCCAACTTCACTGGACTCCCTCTATATATTGTGCTTCATGTTCAGATAACTATTTTATGACGACCAATTACTAATACTATTATATATCACAACATTATAGCATGTTATGCTACATCCCAAAAAAATTAACATAAATGAGACTCTACTTGATGAGTAACCTACCATATGCCAAAATATGTGTGCTACCTATTGCAAGGGAAAAATAGAGATGGTGGACATCATCCCTCTGAGAAAACTCATTTTTAGTTTCATTATAGCTCAACAAGCATCAACTATATAGCCCCCACGACTCCAAAGTTTAGTAATTCTTTATCCAATGGCAAACTTGGCCATGCAACATTGTTTCCATGGCTCCTAGAAAAAACCACTATGGTTTACATGCAAAAAAAATTAAAATAAATTTACAAATTTCCATTTCCTAAGGAGAATGAGAAGGCAAAGCAATATGGTATCCTAGAATTATAGTCATGTGAACAAACATTCCCAATTGAATTAAGCAAAGTTTCAAACACAAAAAACATCAAGCATATATTTTCAAGATAGATTTTGATAGAAAGCATCAAGAAAAAAGAAGGTGTTAAACAAGATAACGTGGTAATGAAGACCATCAAAACATCAACACATAATTAAATCCAATCATCAATACAACAACATGGATCAAACAATCTACTTAAACAATTAGAAGAGCATGGACCGTGCTAAGAATTACATTTGTTCCAACCGAATTGACCACCAAAGATATAGAAAGTGTTGGCGACCAACATTGCAGTTTATGCATCCCTACAACAATGGATTCCAATAAAAACATACAAATATTCAAAACATATATCCATCTAATAGAAACTCGTCGAGCAAGCAACATAAATCATAAGACAACACTCATGTTACTTAGGGTCAAGAGGAGGGGAGGCTCCATTAGTAACAAGAGAGTTTTTGCCTTGCAATTCCAAGGCACATTCAATCAAGGTATGAAAGAAAAGCATTTCCTAAAGAGAAAGACAAGAGAAAGTAATCTGACATCCTTAAAAAATGACAACAAGAATGAAAATTCTCAATTTATCTAGGGATACTTTAGAGCAAAGGAAACAAGAAATGTCTATTCAAGAAAAATGCATATGAGGCTATCAAAAAATTCCAGGGATAAAATCAAAATGCCAAGAGAATAATAGTGTCGGCAAAGTTATTTTACCAATAAGCTATTCAAGCACTCACCATGTCAGTGTTTGTATCCAACTAAAGTAACATACAACAAAAGACACATTAGCAACCAACATAAACCTATGGAACCCTCTTTTGTAAATTTAAGAGCCATTAGAAAATAAATGCAACACCCATTCATTTTTGAAACACAAACTTGAATTAAAATTAGCATGGTCATGTACCAATGCATCGAGTAGAGATAAGAACATGCTACACTAGAAACTAATGCCACAACTTTGACAATAAGCACAAATAATTCTAAACAACCACACCCTTAACTCATTGCACCACCATGAATTAAGATGAAGGAGAAATCTAGCTCAATAGCCTACACCTTGCTTTGGTGAAATGATGAAAGAAATGGCTAGGAAAACCAAACCACCAACATAGAAATGACGTCAATGGCTCAGGGATCCACATCAAAACATTAAAATGTGTAATGTTGTAGTTTCAACCTTTTGGAATGATATGAACTCAACTATGAATATTTTAAAAGGTTTTGTATAGATATTTTATTATTATGCCTTATTCACACTATGAGGTAGACATACCATGACGATTTTGAATACTTGTAAACATTGACATTTAAAATTATGAAATATTGAAGAGTAACTAAGAATGAACACCTAAAGGAGTTATATGCCATGAGAGGAGAAACATAAGGGGGTCTAAGGGAATGTTTATGTGCTTAACTACCTATGATTGTTATGCCTACTTTCCCTACACTTTGTACCATTACATTAACTTTCACTCTATTATGATATTGATGTTGAGCCTAGCCTATAGTCTAATTGGACTTATGAGAAATGCACCTAACCATCTAATAGATTTAGGTAACCACCTCCTACATCCTTGCAAGTTTCCCCTTACATTCTTGGAACTGGGAAGTGTTAGATTGGGACTCTTCCTGATCAGAATTAGATCCTTGCCAAAATCTCTTTATAAACTTTGTAATAAGCATCTAATTATTTCTTTGGAAAAGTTGAGGAAATGTCCAAAACTCCCTTGGGAGTTGAAATGAACCATTGTGATGGTTGGCCTTCCAAAGCGACCCATTAAAAATGAAGGCTATGATGTAGAAGGGCATTCAATGGAATAAAGAGGAGAGATGAGGGGGAAATGAAGAAAAATGAAGGCTATGATGTAGAAGGGCATTCAATGGAATAAAGAGGAGAGATGAGGGGGAAATGAAGAAGGGAAGTAGCATAGATGCGAGCTTATATGATCGGAGGAGAAGTAGACATTGAGTCTATCCCACAATGAGTAAAGTATTGTTGTTGAGCCATGACCATCTGCAAATTTCCTATCAATGAGTAATAATAAACTAAATTTTTGTATAGATCATCTATTTTCAATCAATTTCTTTATTAATAAAATCCCTAGTCAATTTGGTTTTCCCATTTGGGTCCCATGGTAAAACTTGTTTTGTTAATGGATGGTGTTTGAATGTTTGCTTTGGTCATTGAAAGTGAATGCCACAACAACAATTATATTATTTTTCTACATTGACTGGTTTCATTTTGATTTCCTCATAATGTGATATCTACAATGTTTCACCCTACTGCCATGTTCATTGATGTCTCTTATGATGTGATTTCTATTACATGCTATTCATCCCTTACATTGATGTCTCTTATGATGTGATTTCTATTACATGCTATTCATCCCTTACAATTCACTAATTTGTTAATTATCAATTGAATTCACTTGGTGAATTACCAAATTGCTAATCCCTAGCACCAATTTTGTGTGATTGGATAGTTGGCATGGGTAGAATGTTTGTGCATTGTATTACTAGGCATATACTAAACTATAATTAAATTACTTGATCATTGGTTGGTATCACAATGAAATCCCTTTGTTTGGATCACTAGTTGGTACCCTCCAGTGTTGATTGACTCATCGTGAAGTTATAGGCACTGCCCACTCATGGATTGCATCTCAAATTAGTTAATTATCACTGCCACAATTTTCTCTATACAATCAATCCTCTATAGAGGACTCTAACATAGATTTCTCTTTAATTAATTCACTCGTTCCCTTTCATTCCTTAAATTTCTAGCCTGATTGTGGAATTTCTTGATCCCTAGTGTAACCACGAGTTGTGTTAAGTAGCAATCAATTGGAGAGCACTCAATTCAAATAGTACATCAGAGCAACATAAGCCAAACCGCCTCAATCCTTAGTGTTTTAGCTCCCTATAACAATGTCTAATTATACATAATTTATAAATATGTTGGTTAGTGATTCTTGTTATGTAAACCACTTGATCCAACATAGTAATGAATTGTATCCTCTTTGTACACTTTGGGGGTATCACCTATAGAACCATTTCTAGTTTTATATGATGGTTTGGTTAATGTAGTTTCCTATGTGGTGTGGAAATTACATCAATTGTTGGAAAATAACTATAAGGACAAAATTGGAGTGCACTTGAATTATTTGATGAATGGTGATTTTGGCACTTGGCACCAAAAAGCAAGTGAACCAAGTAGACATATATACAAACAAATCATGTTCATCAAGAACAAAGAACAAAATTTGTTTCCATAGAGGATCCATGTTGGCAAAACAGACATGTCACAAACCTACCATTTATAGATCATAAGGTATGTATCAGAGCATGTTCCTAAGAGACCTTGAAGCAACTGCAATGAGAAAAACCTTGAAGAGGGAGAAGCTAGAAGAGTTGAGAGACTTCAATAGGTAGATCCAAGAGGAAAGTTAGTATTGGAGGTAGAAAGTGGATGAGCCAGAAAAAAGAACTTTCCAAACACCATGACTTCTTCACCACCATGAGGGAAAAATTAGACATAAGAATATTATAGCTCTTGAAATTAGAGGAGAAATTCACTCAGCTAGATAATTGGCAAGAGGAGAGGTTCACCAAAGTTATTGTTCAACTATATCAAGATTTGGTAGTGAAGGAAGAGGCATTGAAGAAGCTACAAGAAATTGTCCAAGAGACCAATCAAGCCCTTTCTATTTCTACTATGGAATCCAACACCATGACAGAGTCAAGCATGATAAACTAACCTTCCAAGACCCTTCCTTGAGAGACCTTTGGTGATTTTGAAAAGCACACTAGAAGCATTAGTTCTAAGCTCGTGAGGCAAATGGGATATGATAACCAAGGGCTAGGCAAGGAATACCAAGGGATTGTGACCCCCATTGTATCCTAATAGAGGCCCAAGCATGAAGGCCTAGGATTCAATGGCCAATAATCCAATACAAGTTTAGCTAAAACCACCTTTGTCAAGGCAATAGGAATTGGAAAAGAAGACATTCCCATGGACGAAAAGGCAACTAGAAAAGGAGTGTGCAACAAGCCACTCAAATATGCATGTAGAGGCTTGGAAGAGGGCAACAAAGAGATTATTTTGTCATGCAAATCTACTTCAACTCTTGGGGGACCAGGCAACCAAGTTGGAAAGCATCATCGCAAACCCAAAATGTATGGCACAATATCTTTGGTTTGTTTTTGTTGCAAGAAAAGGTGTTGTAAGGTTAGCAATTGTTGGCACTTTAGAAGGCCAAGAAGCCCATGCAAGTTCTATTTCCTGTACTATAAATTAATTGGACATTGGGAGGCTTCACCTGGAACTCCATCCAAAGAACTTAACAACCAAGAAGAAATCTTAGAGAGCCAAGGTCAAAGGGAAAGATAAGTTTCTTGCACTTGCAACCCAAGGAGAAATGATTGTCCAACAACCTATTGCAATAGTGAATGACATCTCTATCCATGAGATGGATAGCAAGCTTATGCCAAAGGTAGTCCCTATTCAACCCCCATGAGATGGATAGCAAGCTTATGCCAAAGGTAGTCCCTATTCAACCCCTATATTTTGGCCTACAATGAATGTTGCACCCTTTCTTGGATATTTTCCAGAGGATGCTTGAAGGAAGAGAAGAAGAAGAAGAAGATTGAAGGGAGTTTAATATTTTGGGGACCAAAATCCTGCAAATGGGGAGGTGTGATCTTAATTGGATCCTTTCCAAAATCTCTTTGTAATGAGCATTTAATTATTTCTTTGGAAAAGTTGAGGAAATGTCCAAAATTCCCTTGGAAGCTGAAACAAACCATTGTGATGGTTGGCCTTCCAAGGGAACCCATTAAAAATTAAGGTTTTGATGTATAAGGGCATTCAATGGAATAAAGAGGAGATATGAGGAGAAAATGAAGAAGGCTAGTCGCAGATATGAGAGCTCAAAGAAGCATTATGCTTGATGATTGGAGGAGGAGAAGGCACTCAGTTTGACCCACAATGAGTAAATATTGTTATTGAGCCATGACTATCTGCAAATTTCTTACTAGTGAGTAATAATACACTAAATTTGTGTATAGCTCACCCTTTTTTAATCAATTTTCTACTTAACAAAATCCCCAATCAATATGGTTTTCCCATTTGTGTTCCAGGGTAAATTGTGTTGTGTTAATGGTTGGTTCTTGAATGTTTGTTTTGGTTTGAAAGTGAATGTCGCAACAACAATTGGATTATTTTGCTATAGTGACGAATTTCGTTTTGATTTCCTCACTTAGTGGTAGCTACAATGTTTCATCCTACTACCCTATTCCCTGATTACTCTTGTGGTGTGATTTATGTTACACATTGTTCATCCTTTGCAATTCACCAATTTGTTAATTTGTGGTTGAATTCACCCATTGAATTTCCAAATTTCTCATCCCCAACACCAATTTTTGTGTGAGGATCGTTGGCATGGGTGGAATGTTTGTGCGTTGTATTTACTAGGAAACTACAACACTATAATTAAATTGCTTGACCTTTGGTCTATATCACAATGCAATCCCTTTGTGTGGATCACTAGTTGGTACCCATTTAGTGTTGATTTACTCATTTTCAAGTCACATGCACTACCCACTCATGGATTGCATCTCAAATTAGCTAATTATCATTGTCACAATTTTCTCTATACAATCGATCCTCTACAAAAAGACTCTGACATTTATTTATCTTCAATTGATTTGCTAGTTTCCTTGTATTCCTTAAGTTTCCAACCCGATCATGGAATTTCTAGATCACTGGTGTAACCACGAGCTATTTTAAGTAGCAATCGGTTGGAGAGTGCTCTATTCAAACAATACATCAGAGCATCAGAAGCCAATCCATTTCAATCCTTGGCATTTTAGCTCCCTACACCAATGTCTTATACACAATATGTAAATACATTGGTTGGTGATATCTTGTTGTGTAAACCACTTGATCTAGCATAGTATTGCTTTATATCCTATTTGTACACTTTGGGATTATCACCTACAACCCCATTTCCAGTTTGCTCTGATGGTTGGGTTAATGTAGTTGCATGTGCAGTGCATAAATTACATGAATTTCTGGAACATAACTGTAAGGACAAAATTGGACTGCACTTGAATTCTTTGTTGGATGGTGATTTTGGCACTTTGCACCAAAAAACAAGAAAACCAAGTGGCTAGATATACCAACAGAGCATGTTCATAAAGCAAGAAGTACATAATTGATTTTTGTAGAGCATCCATGTGAAGAAATAGATAGGCAATAAGCCTACCATTTACGGATCACTTTCTTACCATCCTTCACTCGTGCTAAGAGAGAAAATTCGAATTGGGAAGGAGGGGGTTCTATTTGGAAGCATTGGGAAGAGAAATAGAGTTTTTATCTTAGAAAAACAGAGCTTCCATACTATGTAAATGAATATCCCATGAACGAAAACCATCGAGACATTGTGAAGAATAGGAAAAGGAGAGGAAACCATAGAGAAGATGAAGAAAGGACTAGTCTGCAACAATATAAGCCAAGTTGAATAGAGAGACATCCTTACAATCATGGGATAAATTTGATTGTATAATTATCCAACAACCAAGAGAAATGCTAATGGAGTTAAATCTAAAAGTGGACAGTAGTTTGGACTCTCTGTGCACACATTGAAGAGCATTGGAAGGAAGGGAACTTTTGCGGGACTATTGATCAGAGAAGGGAGTTTATTCCATGTGTTGTGTGGGGTAGTTATTGTGAGTGCCAAAGTGGTATGGCTGAAATATTGATAAAAATAATCAGTATTGGGATGCCTGGTTGATTTTTTATGCTTTTGGGATGGGAAGAGTGACTTGAGGGAGTTCTTAATTTGTCTTCTCCACCCCAGTGTTCTCATAGCCAAACTACAGGGTGGCATCCACGTAAGACTACCTATTGTTGGGTGGAAAATTGCTCACACTTAGTCAACTACTTGGAATCTATCTCTTGGAAAAGATAAGTACCTCTTATTTTCTCTAAAATTTATAATTATGTGATGTTTTTAATTTTGAGGTGTAAATGGATAAATGCATTAAAATTTCATGTAGGTTTGATGAGCAAATGAATATGAATTTATATTGTATGCAAACTATTTGTAGAAATGCATTATGGATGCAAGTATAAAAAATGGTTTTATATTTATAGTGCAATGGTGTCATATGAAGTCAAATGAAAACTATATTTGGATTGGGTTTAGTTGGCACATATCCCCATGTGTCCACCAAAAATTAGTTTAAGATTTGCATGTATGACCCTTAAAAACACATAATGGTTGTAGATGAAAATTTACTAAAAATCAGCCATACGATGTCCTTTGGCACTCAAATTTTCATAGCAGGTAGATGACATCAATATCCATGTGCTCGTTAGATTTCAAAGTTGGATTCACTTGTTTCTTTCCCCAAAAGGTGAAATGGTTGTAGATGAAATTCTGGTAAACCTAGGTCATACAGTGTTAGTTGGCACTCAAATTCTAACAACAAGTAGTAGACATCAATATCCACATGCTCACCAAACTTCAAAGTTAGATTCATCTATTTCATTCCTCATAAGGTGAAAATACATTCAAGTCTTAAAATTAATATTGTGAAATTTGGTTGATAGAATCCACTTTCTAGAATGAGCCATTATGAGAAGGCCATTAAGCTATGTTTTTAGGATTACTTGAGGGTGTCATATTATGTCTTTAATGCTCAATTATTGTATTTAAACAAGTTCACACTTCCCTTGTTTATATTCATCTCCTTGAAAGAAATAACTAGTTAATTATCCCCCATACCCTTGTCAAATGATGTTTTTTGTGCATGAAAGGTTTTGGCATCCATTGTGAATGTTCTTAAGGTTTTGAATGAGATGATTACTTATGTTATGAGTTGGTTTGTTCCATTATTTAGTCCTTCAATGACCTCCCTGAAAGGAAGAAACCCTCATTTCCCCCTACGCTTGAAGATATGTGAATGTTATGCATAGTTTGTTATTAAACCTTCATGAACTTCATGAATGACCTTAATTGTTCTTTTGAGATATATACCTTTGTCATGGAATTGATTTTATCTTGATTTGGACTCAAGGCTAGTGGTACTTCTGTTACAAGGCTTTGAGACATTTTATGTAACCACACATGTGTGTAAGATGAGGCAAGGAGCATGTAGATGAAAGATTATTTCCCTACATTTATAATGACCTTGATGATCATGGAATCATAGTTTTAATCATTATGTAAGGTATTACAAACATGAACTTAAGGACATGAACCCTAACCCTAGATTGACTTCCTTGGAAAAGAGAACAAATTCTCTACCTAAGAGAATCTAGGATATTGATGAGTTGAGTTAAGTGAGTTAAATGGTAGAGTTGATTATGAAGCAAATGTTTATGTTTATGGGAATTTGAATAGGTCATGTATTCCTGATTTTTCCATCATGGAAATGTGCTATCTGGAAAAATTTTAAATGCCATTCCTATTTGAGGAGAAATCTAGAATCTGATTTTTGTGGTCTAGATGAATTATTAGATAGACTGCATTTAGATATTGAAAGCCTAACTCGTGTTGATTGATATAAAATCCAAACTCTATCATAGTGAATCAAGAGCATGGTTTTTTTGTGTTGTAAATGTTCTTAATTGTTGTACTCTGATTTGCATATTGATGCCTTCATTAAACTTTTGGACCAACACACCCCTCTTTTGATGTTGATAATGTAGGTACATTACAAATTGGTATTAGAGGCTATGGTTACAACACTAGGGGCTATATGGACTTAAAGGAAAATGAATGACAATGATTTTGGTGCCATATTAAGCTAACATGTTATTATTGTTACACGGAGACTAATGTTCAATTAGATTTGTAGGGGACCAATGTTATGTAATTGAGAAATTATTGCCATGGAGGATATGAAAAATCCTCAAGTATCTAAAGTAGAGATCATAGTCCTCGGATGAGGTGACAGGGAGGGCAATGCAGCCACGTGGAGGTGAGCTGGGACGCGAAGTTAATACATCCACCGGCTCCCATCAACTCGCCCATTAACGAGCCATGCACACATGCAAGGGCTTTCAAGGGCCGAGACCCCTCGCGCAAGTGACGAGTACCAGCACTAACCAGAGTGTTTTAATGGCGGAAGTGATGGATGAGCTTATAGCCTTGGCCATAGTTTCAGTGTACATTATACGAGTTGAAAGTCTCAGTAGCAGGCTGCCCTCGAACACACAGGTGCACCAGCACCACGGTCGACTTTCTCACATTTTGACTCCAACTGAGCACCCTGGGAGCATTCATTGGGACTGCAACATGCCAAGAATCAGAGGAAAATCGCGACGGGGGGCGGCTTGGTATGTTGCGCAATCACGCCGTAAAAGAAAGGAAACTTTCGAAAGGGCAATGGCAATGGCTACCAGAAGACACAGGCAGAAGCTTAGGAGGCCTCCAAGGGCGATCGCTGAGGAGAGGATCCCGGCAAGTGGTTTAGAAAGTCAGCTTGAGCACACCCTGTTCGCTGTGCCTGAAAATTGGAACCCGTGCACGTCTTTTGGCTTGGCTGGTCCTTCACAGCCGGCAGAAGGCAACACAGGTGACGAGCGGCCTTACTCACCCTGCTATGTGATAGAAGAACCTCCCCCCGAGCCCACCAGGGAAGCAGAGGGACTTAAAGCGTAGGAAGGAAAAGCAGCCACCAGCGAGGAGCAAGTGGACAGTAATCGCCCAGAGAAGCAACCTTCAACGGACTGGGATTATCTCAATCTCCTCTTTGAGATGAGGAATCTTCTTGAGGACCAGGTCTTTCGCATCACAAGATTAGAGCAGCGTCTCGACATGTTCTTTGCAATGCACTCGAGAGCCACACCAAAGAAGCAATGCCCGACTTGCACCAGAGCCTACACCTTTCCTGCAAGATGGAAGCACTCAGCAGTCGACGACACACACCCGAGTTCAGAGGTTATCTGATATGCAGTCCCAGACTTTGTTTTTGGTTCAGTTATTTCAGTTTACGCCTTAGGATAGATAGATATAAATGTCTTATAGCTCTAGACAATAGAACCAGTTTTAGGACTATGACTGCTCGTCCCGGTTTCCTTCGGGTGGGACGTAGCAGGGACAATTTGGTCAAACTTTGTTTATGCTGCAAACAGGGAGATACCTGGACATGGATGCCCAGCTGTCCTGGTTTCCTGCTTAGTCGGGACAGCTAGCTTCACCTACAGATATGTATTTTGTCTATATTAATACAATAGGTTCCAACCTTTTACTTAAAAAAAAAAAAAGTATTAAGACATTATAGAATGTAATGTATTGATTAATTAATAAAAATACATTCATATGTTAGTTATTAAAAAAAATGCATTCACATTGCGACAATATGGTTATTGTCATCACATTGCTACAATAATCTTATTTTTATCACATTACGATGGAGGGGTTAAGTTTGTCACATTGTGATGATAGGATATTTGTGCCACATTATGTGATGAAAATATTTGTGTTGCATTGCGACAACGGGGTTATGTTGATAACATTGCGACAACGGGGTTATGTTGATAACATTGCGACAACGGGATATTGTTTTTCATATATTGACGATGACGGGGATATTGTGACGATGGGGATATGTTCATCACATTTCGACGATGGGACATATAAGTAAACAATGGCTACGTGATGAACATAAATTTCATATGTTCATCATATGTCATATGGTTATGTGATGAACATAAATGTTGTATGTTCATCGCATTATGATGATAGGGCTATGGTCATCACATTGCAATGACAGAACATTGTTTGTCACATTATGATGATAGGATATTTGTGTCACATTGCGATGATGATAATATGTTCATCACATTGCGATGACGAGGCTATGTTTGTCACATTGTGACAATATCGTTATGTTTATCACATTGAGATGACAAGGCTATGTTCGTCACATTGCAACAATATGGTTATGTTCATCACATCACAAAAATATGGTTATGGCCAGTCATGGTCATTTATGGAAAACAACTGTCAAACATGGTTAGCCATTGTCAACCACGATCAACCACAATCAACCATGATCATGGTCAACCAAGGTAAAGAAAGGTCAACCATAGTTATGTTCGTCACATTTCCACAATATGGTTATGTTCGTGACATTGTGTGTTCATCGTATAGGACTATGTTCGTCACATTGTGACAATATGGTTATGGTCATTATAGTGCAATGGAAGGGCTATGTTCGTCACATTGCGAGGATATGATATTTGCATCACATTATGACAACTGGATATTTGCATCACATTGCGACGACAAAGCTATGTTCACAACATTACCATGAAAAGGCTATATTTGTCACATTGTGACAATATGGTTATTTTCATCACATTGCAACAATAATGTTATTTTTGTCACATTACGATCGATGGGTTAAGTTTGTCACATTGTGATGATAGGATATTTGTGCCACATTATGTGATGAAATTATTTGTGTTGCATTGCGAGAATGGGGCTATGTTGATAACACTGCGACAATGGGATATTGTTTGTCATAATATTGTCACATTAATATGGAGATTAGGGTTTGTTTGTCACATTGCGACATTGGGTTATCTTTTCCAGACAACGGCATTTGAAAATTTTTCTCACATTATGATGATAGAATATTTGCATGACACTGGGACAACGAGGTTATGGTAATCACATTGCAACAATGAGGCTATGTTCATCACATTGCAACAATATGGCTATGTTCATTAGATTGCGATAGTGGGGTTACGTTTAACACATCGTGACATTACTGTGTTTTTCATATTATGACACTATTATGTTCGTCACCTTGCAACTTTACTATATTCATCAATATGCAACAAAAAGGCTATGTTTGTCACATTGAGACAATATGGGTATGTTTGTCACATTATGACGATGGGGCTATGTTTGTCACATTGCGACAATATGGGAATGTTCATCACATTGCGACGAAAATGATATGTTTGACACAGTCTGACATTACTATGTTTGTCAAGTTGCGACACTATTATGTTCGTCACATTACAACATTATTATGTTCAACGCTTTGTGAAGACAAGGATATGTTTGTAACATTGTGACAATATGTGTATGTTCATGACATTACGACAACGAGACTATGTTTGTCACATTGCGATGACAGGACTATGTTTGACACCTTATGACATTACTATGTTTATTAGATTGTGACACTACCATTTTCATCATATTGCATCATTACTATGTTCATTATTTTGTGCTGGAAAGACTATGTTTCTCAAATGGTGACAATATGGGTATGTTTGTCACAATGTGACAACATGCTACGTTCATCACATTAAGATGATAGGGATTTGTTTGATGCATTGCAACATTACTAAGTTTGTTAGATTGTGACACTATTATGTTCGTCACATTGGGACTTTACTATGTTCATAGATTTGTGACGAGAAGGCTATGTTCATCACATTATGACAATATGGGTATGTTTGTCACATTATGACGATAGAGTTATGTTTGTCACATTTCGAGGATGAAGATTTTTTTGTAAAAATTGTGACATTAATATGATTATCAGATTATTATAGTATTATGTGTGTTACAATGCAACATTACTATGTTCATCACTTTGCGATGACAAGTCTTTGTTCATCACATTGAACCAATATTGTCTATGTTTGTAACATTACGATGGTGGGATATGTTTGACACATTGTGACATTACTATAATTGTTAGACTATGATGCTACTATGTTCGTCATGTCACAATGTTTGGTTTATGTTCAACACATTACGAAAATAAAGTTTTGACAAGTTTTTTTTTAAAGCTAATAAATTGTTTCCTTTGTCACAAAGATAGGAAAACCATCTTTAATTTTACACATGATGATTTTTACTTGTTCTAAAGAAATAAATTGATAGAAAATCATCTTGAACATTGTAGATGATGAATTCTATTTGTTCTAAGGACATTGATAACAAATCATTTAATAATTTTTACTTGTCATAAAATCATTAATAACAAATCAATGTTAAAGTGTTACTAAATTATTGATAAATTAATAAATTAATACATTATTAATAAATTAATACATCATTAATTAATACATTGCTAAAGTATTACTACACTAATAATGTAATACATTAACCATACATTATTGCATTAATAATACATTATTACATTAATAATCCATTAAATAAACATTAAATGCATTAATAAATACATTACTAAAGGGAGAATACATTAAAATATTAATAAATTAATAAATAATACATTAAATTAAAGGAAAATTAAAATTGTTAAATTGATAATAATGATGATGATTATTAGATGATTATTAATGTCCACTAAGACCGAATTGGTCTATCGGACCTTAAGAGGGTAAGTGATTACTTGAGATTCTTTAGAATTTTGTTTATGTGCTCGAAAAGCATTAAGAGAAGCTTTCCAAGATCACCACACTTTTGTTGAGTTAAAATGTTAGGAAGGTTGGTAGTGTGATAAATATTTTGAAAATGAGATCTAATACTCGCGCCATCAGAGATGTGTATAAGAGACAGCCTTAAGAGGGTAAGTGATTACTTGTGATTCTTTAAAATTTTGTTTGTGTGATTACTTATCATTACATTCTTATTATTTAAATTATCTTTTAATTATTATTTTTGTATTATTATAAAATCAACTTTAACCTTAAATTTAATAAAACCATAACCCTAATCTCACTCTAACCCTAACCCTAATAAGTATTAACAATAATTGAAATGTATAACAAGAATGATAACTTTCCTTTAAATTTTAATGCATTTATACTAAGATTGGTCTCTAAAGCATTATTTACATGCATAATTCATAAACTGCATTAATAAACACATTACATTATTACCATAAAATACAATTCATATTTATAACTCATCTCAACTTGTATTTATATTTATAATATTGTGAAAAACACTATTTACCTATATAATTTTACAAACACTACTATTATAACATAAAAAACCAAACATATATTAATTTTAACTCTTAACTTTTAAATAGATAAATTAATACATAAATACCAAAGTATTACTAAATTATAGATATATTAATAAATAAATACACTATTAATACATTATTAGGTTATTAAGAAATTAATACCTTATTAATTAATACATTGCTAAAGTATTACTACAGTAATAAAGTAATACATTAACAATACATTGTTACATTAACAATACATTAAATGCATTAATACATACATTACTATATAACTATAGTGTGGATACATTAAGACATTGATAAATTATTAATATATTAATAAATATTATATTAAATTAAATTAAAATTAAGAGTGTATTACTATATAACTATAGTGTGGATACATTAAAACATTGATAAATTATTAATACATTAATAAATATTAAATTAAACTTCCAAGTACATGACTACTTTGGAAACATGAAGGTTAGAGTGGTTATCTTTAATTTGAATGGGAGAGCATCTATTCAATGGGATAATCTTAAATAGGAGAATAAAATTAATGACGGGAAGCTTACTTGGAAGTATCTTAAAAAGTACTTTCAACATAAATATATTTTAGATAACTATTATGATAACAAGGTCAAAGAATTCCACGACTCAAAGCTAGGATATATGACTATGGATGAGTATATGAACAAATTCTAGGAGATGCAGCAATATGTCAAGTATAGCATGGATGAAAAGGTAAAAATTCAACACTTCTTAAGTGGGTTGCCTCAATATTACAAACATAGGATTGCATTCGATGAGCCTACAAATATTGATGAGGTAATCATAAAGGAAAAATATTGTTATGAGAAGTATAAGAATAAATTAGAGATCAATAAGGTATGGAAGGAACAAAAGAAACAAGTGGTTGAACAAATAAACAAATGATCAAAACCCTCTCCATATAGAAATGAGCCAAGGAGCTTCCAATAGAGTTACCTGACTCAAAGTGGGAATAAACTAGTTGAATCAATGGGAAAGAGGCCAAGAGAGACCCTAAAATGTTGGGGATGTGGAGGATATCTCTTACTCGGGAATTGTCCCCATAGACAAGAGGACAATAGGGATATCCACAACCTCCAATAGGCTACAACAATCAATGACACAAGAAGGATCATTCCTAGAATCCATGCTATCTTGGAAGATTGACAAACAAACCACCAAGCATCATGATGGAAGTTGAAGGTAAGATTCCTAAGTAATCAATTTCTATTTCGATTGATCCAGAATATAGTCACAACGATATTGCACCTAGTAGTTGACTTATATGTTCTTCAAAATTGCAAGCATAAGAAATAATTGTTAATGCAATTGGCCACATGAACAAAAAGAAAAGTAAGTGAATTGGTGGAGACATGTCCATTGAAAATTAATGGACTATCCACATGGGAAAATTTGAACATCTTGCCACTTGGTTCATATGATGTTTTGATTGGTATGGACTGATTGGAAGCACATATGGTAAAAATTTATTGCTACAACAAAAAATTTGACTATATAGATGGGGATGTAAATCCAAAAACAATAAAAGGTATTCTAAAAACCATTTCCATAAGACAAATTTCATCCTTACAACTGAAGACATGTTTAATAAAGGGACATTAATTGTATGCAGATCATGTGTTGGATTCAATAGAAAGAAACAGACCAAAGTTGGAAGACTATCCAATACTACAAGAATTCAAAGGTATGTTTCCATATGAGATACATGGTCTTCTTCCCAAGAGGGATATTTGACTTCTCAATTGATCTCACACCTAGAGTTGCACCTATATCCAAGGCATATTATAGAATGAGTACTATTGAACTAATGGAATTAAAAATGTAGGTGCAAGAGTTGTTATAAAAATGATACATAAGACCAAATGTGTCTCTTTGGGGAGCACCTATTTTGTTTACGAAGAATAAGGATGTGAGCCTCAAATTGTGCATAGACTATAGACAAATGAACAAGGTTACATTGAAGAACAAATACATTTTGCCTTGGATTGATGCTTTGTTTTACCAAGTAAGAGGGGCAAAGATGTCCTCGAAAATTGAATTGAGATCATGATACCATCAAGTAAGAATCAAAGGAGAAGACATGTAGAAGACAACTTTCAGGAAAAGGTATGGTCACTATGAGTTTTTGGTAGTACCATTTGGACTTACCAATGCACCAATGACATTCATGTGCCTTATGAACATTGTCTTCAATAAGTTACTATTTGGACAAGTTTGTACTTGTCTTTATTGATGAAATTCTTATCTACTCAAAATCTAAAGAAAAACGTGAGGACCATCTCATAATGGTTTTGTAAATGTTAAGAGATAATCAACTGTATGCAAAGTTTAGTGAGTGTGACTTTTATAAAAAAAATAGATCCATTACTTGAGACACATCATCTTAGAAGAAGAAATAACAATGGATCCAAAAAATATTAAGGTCATATTGAGTTGGCCTACTCCTAAAAATGTGAAAAACTTAATACCTTTTATGGGTCTTGCAATTTACTATCAGAGGTTCATTAAGGGATTCTCCAAGATTGTTTACGCAATAAATTCATTGCAAAATAAAGAGGTAAATTTTTTATTGTCTCAGAAAAGTGAGGAGAGTTTTCAACAGTTGAAACATCTTCTTACCAGTGCTCTAATTTTGAAAATAATGGACCCAAGCAAATGTGTTACATTGTGCATAGATGCATGTGGAGAAGAACTTGGTGGAGTTCATATGCAATAAAACCACGTGATATGCTATGAATTTAGAAAGCTAAAATACCATGAGAGGAATTATGTTACCCATGATCTAGAACTTACTACTATAATTCATGAATTTATGATGTGGCACCATTACTTGATAGGCAATAAAAAAAAATTTGTGACAGGTCACAATGGGCTTAAGCATTTATTTGATTGGGCACACTTTAATTCCCTACAAGCTAGGTGGTTGGCTTTCCTTGGTGAATATGACTTTGAGATAAGGCACATCAAAGGGAAAGAAAACAAAGTATCAGATGCACTTAGCAGAAGCATGAAAGTGATAAATACCATTAGTGCTTGTGAATCTGATATAAAGACTAGAGTGAAATAAGTTGATATGTAACCTATCGTGGATATTCCACTGGAATAGTTCGTCACAACAGATCTGATAAATAAAACTGAAATCTACACTATGAAGGTTAAATTCCTTTAGATTCCAAAATCTTTAATTATTGATTTTCTGCTTATGCATGCAATAGATAAAACATGGAAAATGGAGAACAATAAAATACAATCACACACCATCCAAAAAATAACACAAATATTTTCTTTGGGAAACCCTTATGGGAGAAAACCCAGCTATAAGGTGAGGTTGTTCTATTCTCTTTTCTCTAGTATGGAAATGATGCAAGTACAAAGGAGAAGACACTCTCTATAGAGTTACTTAAGACCTATGGCCTGTTAGGCTGTTACAAAGCGTTAACCTCCTTTTTTATGCTCTCTAATTTCCCACTCCTAGTTATTATGCTTTGTTATGGAACAAAATGCAATAACATAGAATGGAACTCCTTCTCCTCCTAGAACCCTAGTAGTTAACATAGTCAGATGGTCATATAGGGTTAGGGTATTGACTTCCTCAACCCTCCATTAGTGATCAGGTTTGGACCTTCTAAAGTGTTCTATAAAATACACTACGTGGCTAGCCCCACATGTTTAAGTAACGGGGGTTGGTGTGGCATCCACTCGCACCATGGTGATCAATATGATAGGTCAACTTGCGAGAAGCATAACTTTCACATACAAATTCCGATTTAGGCAATTTTTGCACCGTTCGAAAGGTCTTAGTGTGTAAAATAAAAAATCTTTCTTGGACCATAAAAAAGTGTCATTTGATGCCTCAAAATGGCTCTGAAATATTTTAGGTGTTTTTTTGGAACCAAATTTCCAAATTTGGTCCAGCCACCAAATGGCCCTGCAAGCCGATTCCTCCAATTTGTCCACCCAAAAAGTAATGAGATAGATGATAAATAATATAATGATCCAATTCGGATCATAATCTCTTATGGATGATGAACACTTCATCCAAGTAAGAAATGGTTTGCAACGAGAACAACTTGAATATAATTATACATATTACTATATGAATTAAGAAGGACCATTGAACTATAAGAATAGGTTGTACATTCCTAACTCAACAAAGCTAGAAATCATCATCATGGATGGAATATATAATAAATCATACTCAGAACATCTCAGTTATCAAAAGATGTTTGTTGCAATAAAGAAACAAAACTTTTTCCCTTAAATGAAATGAGATGTTGCATAATATATGGAAATATGCCTTGAATGTCAATAGGTTAAAGTTGAACATCAACATCCAATAGGCTTGTTACAATCTTTGTCACTTCCAAAATGGAAATGGGAAGTAATAACAATAGATTTTATCAGAGGGTTTCCCAAAACAATAAAACAATATAATGCTATTATGGTTGTAGTTGATAAACTAAGCAAGGTTGTCAATTCATTCCCATAAAGTTATCATATAAAGAAGTGAACATTGTATAAATTTTGATGGGCGAAATTTTCAGAGTGCATGGGATTCCTACTATAATCATATCAAATAGAGATCCAAATTCTACATGAAAATTTTGTGAAGGGATAGTTTGAAGGATTGGGTACTAAGTTAAACTTTGGTAATACTTATCACCCATAAATAGATGGCCAAACTGAGAGGACCATTCAGATACTTGAAGACATGTTTCACATGTACGTTATGAACAAACCAACTAAATGGGAGGATTACTTACGGCTTGTAGAGTTTGTTTATAACAATGGTTATTGACCACCATTGAAAATGAGTCCTTTTGAAGTTCTTTATGACAAAAGATGTAATACACTAGTAGGCTAGGATAATCCAGTGAACATAATCATGCCTAGGATAGAAATTCTCAAGGAGATGGAACAAGAAGTCACTAGGATCATGCAAAATTTGAAAACAACTTAGGAAAAATAGAAAATTCATGCAGGCAAGAATAGAGTGCATAAGAATTTAAAATTGGGGAACATGTTTACCTCAAGGTTAAACCAAGAAGGAGTTCCCTAAAACTTGGAAAATATGTCAAACTTTCACCTAGATCATATGGACACTTTGGGATCCTAGATAGGTTAGGGCTAGTAGCATATTGGATTGCATTTGTTGATAAGATTAAAGCACATAACATTTTTCAAGTTTCATTGCTTAAGAAATATATGCCTGTCCTAACCGTGTAATTGATTGGGTTGTAATCCAAGTGGAACCAAAGGGAGAGTTTCAACTAGATGAAGCTACTTGACATATGGAGGATGTCATCAACATCCATTCCTATTTTAGTCTTAAACATTGTTGAAATAAAAGAACAATGAAGGTGGTGTTATTCCAAGGGGGAGGGGATGTAATGTAACGGTTTTGACCCTTTGGAATGATCTAAACTTATTTATGTATATGTTTAAATGTTTTTTATAGATACTTTTATTAATATGCCTTATTCTCACTATGAGGTAGACATTCCATGGTGATTTTTAATACTTGTACACATTAACATTTGAAATTAATCAAATATCCAAGATGACGAAAAATGAACACCTAAAGAGGCTATGTTACCATTAGAGGGGGAAGATGAGTGGATCTAATAAAATGTTTATATGCCTAGCTACCTATGATTCATATGCCTACTTCTCCTACACACCATGCCATTATATTAACCTTCACTCTATTATAAAGTTGACGTTGAACCTAGCCTATAGTCTAATTGGAGATAGAAAAATGGACCTAACCATTTGCTATATTTAGGTAACCACCTCCCACATCCTTGTAACTTGTCTCCTACATTATTGGAACTAGGAAGTGTTGGACAAGAACTCTTTCTTACCATCCTTCACTCATGCCAAGAGAGAATATTTGATTTGGGAAGGAGGGGGTTCTTTTTGGAAGCACTTAGAGAGAAAAATAGAATCTTCATCTTGGAAAATTAGAGTTGCCACACTATGGGATTGAATGTCCCATGAAAGAAAGCCATTATGACCTTATGAAGAAGATAAGGATAGGAAACCATATAGAATATGAAGAAATGACTAATGTGTGGCAATAGAGGCCAAGTTGATTAGAGAGACATCATTATAATCCTAGGGGAAAGTTCATCATAAAATTATCCAAAACCAAGAGAAATGATATTGGAGTTAAATATGAAAGTGGATAGTCATTTGGAGTCTCTATACACACACTAAAGAACACTAGAGGGAAGAGAACTTATAAGGGATTGTTGAGGAAAGAAGGGAGTTTCTTCCTTGTGCTGTGTGGGGAAGGTATCGTGAATGTCAAAGTGGTCTAACTAAAAGATTGATAAAAATACTCAACAATGGGATGCTTGGTTGATCTTTTATGCTTTTGGCATGGGAAGAGTGACTCGATAGAGTTTCTCTAGTTAGGTGGAAAATTGCTCACACTTAGTCAATTGCTTGGAATCTAATTCTTGAAAAAGATAAGTACCTCTTCTTTGCTCTAAAATTTATTATTATGCGGTGTTTGTAATCTTGATGTGTAAATGGATAAATGCATTGAAATTTCTTGTAGGTTTGATGAGAGAATGAATCTAAATTTATATTGTGTGCAAATTGTTTGAATAAATGCATTGTGCATACAAGTATAAAAAATAGGTTCATCTTTTTGGTGCAATGGTGTCATGTGAAGTTGAATGAAGACTAATTTTGGATTGGGGTTAGTTGGCACATATCCCCATGTGTCCACAAAAAAATAGTCTTAGGTTTCTTGTATGACCCTTAAAAAGGAAAAATGGTTGTAGATGGAATTTTGCGAAAAAACAAGAATATTATGCCCATTGGCACCCAAATTCTAACAACATGTAGTTGACGTCAATATCCACGTGCTCACCAAATTTCAGGGTAGATTCATTGATTTCATTCCCCAAAAGGAAAAATAGATGTAAATGAAAATTTGTTAAAACTTTTCCATACGATGTTTGTTGACATTCAAATTTCAACAACATGTAGCTAACACCATTATCCATATGCTCACCAAATTTTAGAGTTAGATTCATTTGTTTTATTCCCCAAAAGGTGAAAATATAGTCATGTCTTATAGTTAATGTTGTGAAATTTGATTGTTGGACGTCAATATCCACGTGCTCACCAAATTTCAGGGTAGATTCATTGATTTCATTCCCCAAAAGGAAAAATAGATGTAAATGAAAATTTGTTAAAACTTTTCCATACGATGTTTGTTGACATTCAAATTTCAACAACATGTAGCTAACACCATTATCCATATGCTCACCAAATTTTAGAGTTAGATTCATTTGTTTTATTCCCCAAAAGGTGAAAATATAGTCATGTCTTATAGTTAATGTTGTGAAATTTGATTGTTGGAAGTCACTTTCTAGAATTAGCCATTATGATAAGGCCATTAAGCTAAGTGTTGAAAAGTACCAAGGGTGTCGTAGTATGTTTGTAATGCTCAATGATTGGATTTGAATGAGTTCACACTTCCCCTTCTTTATACTCATTTCCTTGAAAGAAGTAACTACTTAATTACCCCCCA
>CBVK0103069350.1:0-10348 GCA_900067695.1 Picea abies | reverse complement strand
TTAGGGACCTCTTTCTTTCCTTTCCCTTTTTCACATCCATTTCCCCCCTAGGTTCATCGCGATTGCCTCCCTAGAGTGGCCTAGTCACCCTTGAATTCTAGGACCTACATCAAGGTGACATTGGGTGTAGTGTCCTTAAGTTGTTACCACTTGGTGGTCTTGTGCGATAACAGGTTCCAAGGCCAAGGTACAAGAATTTGATTGACACAAAGTGGTTCTTCATAAAAAAATTGAATGAAGATGGAAAGGTTACTAGGAACAAATCTAGATTGGTATGTAAAAGATATGCTCAAGTTGAAGGTATCAACTTTGAAGAGATGTTTTCCCCAATTTCCAGAATGGAAGAAATCAGATTGATTCTCGCTTATGCATGCTCCAAGAATATTAAAGTGTATCAGATGGATGTGAAATCAACCTTCCTGAATGAGGATCTAGAAGAAGAAGTCTACATTGAGAACCAGAAGGATTCCATTTGTCAGAGAATGAATATTATGTTTGCATATTGAAGAATGCCTTGTATGGTCTCAAAAAGGCCCCCAAAGCATGGTATTCGAGACTGGACAGATATCTAAAGTAACAAGGCTTCAGGAAAAGAAACACAGACAACAACCTCTACATCAAGGTAACTCAAGATAGTATTTTTTAATTGAAGTTTATGTTGATGATATTATTTTTGGAAGTGATGATGATAGGTTGAGCAAGAAATTTGCAAAGGATATGCAAGATGAATTTGAAATGTCATTACTTGGAGAACTATCCTTATTTCTGGGTCTTCATAAATGTCAAAGAAACCAAGGAATTTTTATTTCAAAAACTAAGTATATTATATAAATGTTAAATAGGTTCGGAATGGAATATTTCAAACTAGTCAATACTCCTATGAAAACTAGTTGAAATTTAATTCAATATGATGATTCAAAGGCTACATATCAAAGGAAGTACATTTCAATGATTGACATCTTAATTTATGTGATAACATTTAGACTAGATGTAATGCAAGAAGTTGGATAGGTGGAAAGATTTCAAGCAACACCAAAGGAATCACATGTTCTAGCAGTAAAAAGGATATTCATATATCTCAAGGGTACAAAATATTTTGGAATATGGTATCCAAAAGGAAAGGATCTATCAATTATTACCTACACAGATGTAGATTGGGCAGGTTTCATTGATGATCAAATAAGAACAAGTGGAGCAACGTTTTACTTGGATGAGTGTTTGGTATCTTGGCTAAGAAAGAGTCATCAATATCATTTTCTATAGCCGAATCATAGTATATTGCAACAGAAGCATGTTTTACAGAGGTTCTATGGATGAAACAAACTTTGAGAGATATATAGGTTGAGTATGATGAGCCCATTCCAATATATTGTGATAATACAAGCACCATCAGTATCTCAAAGAATCTAGTGATCCACTCCAAGACAAAGCATATTCCAGTCAAGTATCATTTTATATGGGAATGGGTAGCAGAGAAGAACATTTGAGTTGAGTATGTTGGAACCAAAGAACAAATTGCAGACATCTTTACAAAACCATTTCCAAGGGAAGCCTTTGAGTATCTTCATCAGAAACTTGGCATAGTTTCTTCCCCACAATGAATTTTGAATGTTATTCTTATAATTATTAGATTTACACGAGGAAGCACCATAAAGAGGACTGTTTATTTTGGGTGAGGAAATTCAGGAAGATTTCATTCAGGGGGAGTAACCCCGACGGGAAGTTACATTTTCCATTAATGTAAAAGGAGAAGAGATTCATTATATGCATGGATAGAGAGTTAGATGCTTGAAGAGAGAGCACAAGATTCATTAGATGCATGGATAGAGAGTTATATTCTTGGAGAGAGAGCATAGAGGCATGTTTCTAAGGGGAGCGATGGTCACAAGGGGAGCATGAGCGATATATGACTTTAGTTTTGCATCAAAGTGTTGTCATCAATGCCAAAGGGGGAGATTGTTGATTAATTGGGTTGGTTGTCATTGATGTCAACCCTTAAATCAAGTCTAGTAGAAAATTTTGTATCCCCAAGAGTATGGTTAAGAGACTTAAGTTTGTTTGATGTCAAATGGTATGAAGATTAGTATATTTGTAGGTAAGACTATTCTAAATGGATAGTACATGTCATGTCATTTCCGATGATATATGGAACGTCACATAAATCCTCACAGTTAGATATTTATGGCCTTGTGAAGTTGGAGAAACGACCTCTTAAGTTATCTAGAATCCCCTAGAAGGTCAAAGAAGTCAAATTATTCTAGAAACCCCAAGAAGAAGTTGACTAGTAAAAGTGGGTGAAACTAGGAGTTAATCATGGGTTAATTTGTTGCAATAAGAAAATAATTTAAAAAAATAAATTAGTTGCAACTAGAAGTGGATATTTTACGATGTGTGGATAAAGTGGTTATAAGTGGAAAAATGGTTAGAAGTGGGTTATGCCTAAAAGAAGGAAGTTGGGTTAAGTTGGTTAGTAGGTAACCCCTAGAGGAAGCTACTTGGAGAGTATATATAAGAGAGCAAGAGTATCCTATTAGTACCTATTGAGCACATTGAATATATATTATTGTGTAAGGTTCATTGTAGGTACTCATTGATGCATCTAAAGTTACACAAGTCTGAGGTAACACAAAGGGTTGACGATGAAAGTTTTGAAATTGCAGAAATACTGGAAAAAAAAAAAAAAACTAGTTTTTTAGGTGTATGCGAACTGCAATGTAGAAGGGTGTGTATCCATGTGGGTTGGAAGTATAACAGGGTGTGTACATTTGGGAAAAGACATGAAATATTGATTTTCTAAAGGTACCATATTCTCAAAGTATGAAATCAAGCTCCCGGGAAGATCTATAGTGATCAGGTACAACAAATCTATCTACATATTCAAAAGGTATGTCATATTCTTATGTGTAGTTGGATGTTGTTGTCTCCATGAGATATGGTTATGGAAGTTTGAGGTTTTTCCATAGAGAGGATTTTGGTTGTATGGAACTTATGGTATGAGAAAAATCTACAGAAATACGACATTGGTATATTGCTATTATTCATTGGTTCATCTTGTTGGTTCAAGTGTTGAGACATAGTTTGTATATTCATTGGTTCATCTTGTTGGTTCAAGTGTTGAGACATAGTTTGTATTTATTGGTACATGGTTGAGGGTTTTGGATTTGAAGTGGTTGTGAAGTTTTTTGTATGGTGTGAGGTTGCATATCAGTAAGTTTTTTATGTCTAGTCCATGTGAGGATTATTCCACTTATTCATGATTGTACAAACATGTATCGCACATGACTAGAGAGACATAGATGCACTTGGTTAAGGGATGTATAAGATGGTGTATGCATAAGACAAAACTACAGATAAGACATAGTGACAAGTTGTAGGTTGATGTGATAGAGGAATAAAAGTGTTTGAAGTTTCAGAAAAGGTGAAAACCCTAGCTTTATAAAGGTGTACACAAGCTAAAGTATAGACAGGCTGTGTACATACGCATGCTACAATATAGACATGACGCGTACATACACGATATGCAACATATACAGGTCACGTACCTATTGGGTTTTGTTGGTACAGGTTGAGTACAGATACAGGTTGGTTACAACTCAGTGGCACAGGTTGGTTACAGGTTGTTGGCATAGGTTGGTACATGTTTATAGTGGTATATCTCACAGTGATAGTGTCGCAGTGGTTTCATCATCTATTTTGACACTTATATTTCAAGGCAGCAGGACGGAGTAAAGATAGGTGTTTGTACCCACCTTTCGGTTGTAACCGAAGAACATAGGGGGTTGTAGCCTCATTCTGGTTGTAGCTAAAGAATTGGGGAGTTGGACCTTCCCTCAAGTTGTATCCTGAAAATATAGGGGGTCAGAGCCTCCTTCCAATTGTAGCTGCAGAAAAAAGGAAGTTGGTGCTTCCAATGAATGTAATTCTTAAAGACATAAGAAAAAGCATTTCATGGTTTTCTCCCGCATTGGGTTTCCACATAAAAATTCTAGTGTATTGTGTATGTGTATGATTGTTCATTGTTCATGGTTTATTTACTCTACACTTACTGTATGTGTATGATTGTTCATTGTTCATGGTTTATTTACTCTACACTTACTGAATGATAATGGTATATTGATCATAAAGATAAAGAACACTTACATACCGTGGTTAAAAGGATTAAACATCTCTATTGTTGATTCACCCCCCTCTTAGTAATCCAACAGTATTCTTCCAATTAACTTAATGGATTTTCTCGATCGTATTTGGACCACTGGGTGAAAAGATCTTCACAAGTGTGGAGATAAAAAAACCAATGTTTCTCCATTGGTGCATTGAGCTTGTCTTTCATCTCCATCACCCGATATTTGAATTGGTATATTTTACCACTCAAGTATTTAAATACAACCGACGCGACTATCGTCCTATTATAAAATTGTCTTACATGTCCTGTCTCCAAATCTGGGATCCTTCTCACCATGTTTTTTGACTATATCATAGAGGTATACAAATTCCTCAGGCATATTGAAATCGGGGATTTGGATATCTCTCATTATTTGATTTATCTTCTCCCAATTACTAAGACATTATTCCCATATTTATTTCATCTTTTGATGTGGTTCCATTACTAGTTGTGTCTAGCACTCATCTTCTTTATGAAACCTTGATAGGCTACCATCCTGAAGCATCCTAATACCATGTTCCTCACTCCCTCGACCCTCTTGAATTTCCAAGACATACTAGATATGTTCTAGTACCTTGTGTGACCTTTCAAACCATCTCGACATCTCTTTGAGTGTCATCAACCCCAACATAGTCTCTTCCTAGTATCTTACCACCTGAGCAATACAGATATCCCTTTCTATTTTAAGTTGATTATATCCCACTAGAAACTTATCTCTTATAAAAATGATTACCTAAGTGGTTTCTTCATATTACTTAGATTGATGTATGAGATGCTTAAGTTTGTTTTTCATGGACTCTGCCTCCCGCTCATATTCTCTTTCTTTGTCAATGATGGCACTAGATATGGTTATCTCAGTTCCTAATAACTCACTCACTTTGGAATGTCTAGTGTCCAACAAGTTTTCTTCCATGGTAATCGTCACAACATTGTTCAGAGTAAGCCTCCTCATATTTCCAGTCCTCCTAACTATCACTTGTCTTTTCCAATCATAAGTGATTTCTTGGACATAAACAACCTTATCTACAAGTTCTAGAATTGGTTGGTCCCCCAATGAGATAGCATTTCTCAAACTTCCTGGAGTATGAAAGTGTTCAAATCTTGGTTCCTTACCTTTGTCAGCCGTTGGTACATGGTTGTTGATGCTTTCTCCATCTCTTCCCGATGCATGCTCTTGACTTGGAGTTCTAGAAGGTTATCCAAGGATATATATGATTCCAATATCTACATCTCAGGGGATCTCTCCTACCTACCCGGTGTCAATGGTCACTTTTTTCACATTCTTCCTTATTGTTGTCATGGATGTTGTTATTTCTCTAGATGAAGAGGGATTTGGAGTCTTTGTTGTGGTTTCTCCAGAATATTTTTCATCATTTTGTTCCTCATGTCCTTGGATTTTGGGTGTTCCACATACATATTTCCCTCCAAAATCTGAAATATCTTCACTTTCTTCTTTATATGAGGTATTTTCCTCTAGGATAGAGCCTTGTCCATTAGTTTCATATTTATATTCTATAGTTCCCTCCTGCTCTTTGTCCTTTTTTCCACCATTTCCTAATGAGGTGGCATCCTATGTGTCTTGTTCATATTTCTTTCTCTCTTGACCACTTCCTCCTTCGATTTGAGGTTGTGATCATTGCCCAAGGGGGTAGTAATGCTCTTAGTTGTCTTCATGTTTGTCCCCATATCCATGGGTTGCAGTCCTTGAGATAGTCAGGTTTCTAATATCTTTGTATCAACTTCATTGACAACAAGAACTATTGTAGTGTCCAAGTACTCACTGTCATCATCATAGATTGTAATTAGGTTAGAAATTATCGGTGCTAGTATACCTAGGCCTGATGTCACTATCACTGTCTCAATTGTTGGTCCAGGTCCTGGTTGTTCCACTTGTACCTATCTTTCATCCGTCTGTTCATTGTTCCCTATAGGTGAAGTTTCTCTTGCAGGTGTTTTTCCTCCTTCTACCATATCCATTTCCACATGAGTCACTATCGCTGGTCCTAATGCTTGAAGAGTGGAATTTTACTCATTCTCTCAGCTTCTTCCAAGAGCCTTTGTGCTTCAAATATCCTTGTTGCTTGTTATGTATTCTCATTTTTTTCATTTACAACAAATATTTATATTTGTTCCAACCATTCTAATTGTTCATCTCCTAGCATGGCTTTGAAATGGGTAAAATATGGTTTCTCTTTCCTCTGTAGGACCTCTTCCCAATATAGGGAATTTTTCAATGAATATCTCATCCTCAAAAGTGTCATGTGCATATGGCCAGTGAGATACCACTTGACCAATGTGTTGAGCCACTAGAACTTTTAGGTCATGTTTCTTGTACCTTCTAGTGTAGAACCTATACTCCACCTGATTTTGTTTTTCCTTTCTTTCCTTGGTAGTATCTTTCACCAAGTGGTAACCTACATAGAATCCATATGGGATTAATACTATTTTCTTGTATTTTACCAAAGAAGCATTGAAACCTTGCACAATGTTCTAGTAACAAATTTATCCCAAGACTAGCATGTCTGATACATAGGTTGGAAATAGGTGTTGGGTCACGGTGGCTCCGAAAATACTGAGATAGGTACTATTTTCCTATAAATACCAATGCCCTACCATGGATATGACCTTTCTTGTTGCTTCAGAAAGACTTGGAAAATTATGTTTAAATATTATGAAATAAATCCTAGCCAAGAATTCATCATAGATTGCGGCATAAGAATTTTTATATATATTCTCCCATAAGACGTTGAAATAAACATGGACAACTAATTCTGAGAAATGACAGCTTAACCCCATCCCTGGAAATACATTTCTAGTGCAAATTGCATCTAATAGATATGAGGCCATAAATAAGTAAGGGGTTTCTCCTTCTTTTGGTTTTTTTTCTTGCTCAACCCTAATGCTCAATTGTTTAGAAATTATGGTGCCCCAATTGAAGACACTTTCAAATATGGCTATTGTATATGACAAGGGAATTCAGGATTCCAAAAACTTAGAGAAATCCTTTTCCCCATAAAACTGACATATCAGAGCCATGAGGAATATCTATGGTTCTCTCGGGTTTATAGTGTCATACCATCTATATGCTCTGTTCACAAATTTTCTATCTTACTTCCACCAGGATGCCAACAACTAATTGGTGTTGTGTTGTTCAGAGAGATTTACCATGAATTTGGTGTTAAGCCGAACTTTGGGTTCCTTGAGTTTCTAATACTTTTTGACCTCCATTGGAAGAAAAACACCAACACATTGGTCATTCACATCATTAATCACAAACTTGTCATCCTAGGTGTGATTAATTATCCATTCTAAGGTTTCTACGAAGGGTAAAACTAGGATTCTAGAGAATACCATGTACAAGGATGATAATTTGATATTTTGAAAAACCTAGTTGTCTAAGACTCTTACTTTTGGGTCACTATGAGGGGTGAATTCATGAAAATAATCATGGTGAATCTTATAGTAAATTTCAAGCTAGGTGGGCATAGGTACCTTGGTTTTCATGCTTGTATTTGTATCTCTGTAGAGCGGTGGTGGAGTTGGCGGTTTCTTTCATGACATTTTGATTATAGGCTCCACCTTGGGCATGAAATCCAATTCTCTTGAAACCGTAGGACTAGAAGCTTCTTTAACTAGTATCTTCTTCCCCTTCAACATATTTGGTGATTGACGGATCACTAGTCTTCGAGGAGGCATGTTTCTAGTAAAAATAATAACTTAGTGCAACTCTCTTTCCATTACAAATGTTGAAATAAAATGATTTATTATCAGTACCAAATACCTGCGAAAGATGGAGTTTTCTAGTTCAGTACTTACAAGCGCCAAGATTTATTGAAATCTTGACAACAATTAGATTTGAGAAAAATACTTGTTTACTTGATAACTCTTCATAGAAATAAGGTCTCAACTTCTCTATGCAAACAATGATAAGCTACTCAAGCCACATCGAATTCAAATAATATGTTTCCAGCAATCCCATCCAGATTTACCATGGCCAAGTACAACAAAATCCTCATGGATTTTCGGGATTAACTACGTCGTCAATGAAATAATTTGAAGTTAATGCACTATGCAAATCGGTGGTGTGAATGATCGTTAAGTTGGTTTATCATTGATTTCAAACAGTGATGGGTTTTTGCGCATGACTCATAATATCAGGGATTGAGGCATGCTCATATTCTAGGTTTGGAATGACGAACATTGATGTTTGGTCAGCGATCCCGATGTGAAAGAGTTATATGCTTACATAACTTCTTATGGAAACTTTTCGAGGTATTGACATGGAATGCTCATTATGTATTTTGAAGTTTGGGGCTCCCCTCAGTAGACATGTTTAATTTGTGTAGGTCAAAATTATGGAAAGGAGTCTCACATGGATGGCCCATGATGCAACAAATTATGCCATTAATTGTTCATTGGCAGAAGTGTTATCACATAGAAACAATCAATATTGGGTTCTGGTTCGCTGACACTGATGAGTTGTCGACAATCAATGAGTCTCAAGTTTACGTGTTAAAAGTGTAGTTCATGATCTTGGTTTGTCGATGCCAGTGGGATACCAACGATTGGCGATTGAAAACTCATGGGTCCTGGAATAACCACGTTTACCAACTCATCAATGACCGATGTAACATCGGCATCGATGATTTCCAACTTCAACTACTTCCTCTTGAATTTTCTCGCTAACATACCCAGTATCTCGATGGATGATGCAAATTGTTCATAGTGACATGGAGCCAACATGGCATGAACAATGTGACGCAACTGACGTGGCTTGATGACTTGGCTTACCTGGGTGATGTGTCGAGTTGTCGTGTTCTATAGTTGATGATGTGTCAATGGTGACTTGGCTAATAGAGTGGTGATATGAATACCTACGTGGTGAACAATGTGGCAAGGTGATGTGTCAAATGTTGATGTGGCTTCACCTCATGTTAGAATCAGGTGAATCTTACCCTAAGGAATCAATGGCTGAGACATTATTTTTCGGGTCCTAAATGGGTGGTCATGATTTTGTGCATGGATTATACGTCGGCGTCGGCGATTGGCTTTCCTCAAGCCAGTTTTGTAGTGTTCGACGTTGGGTGTTGATCTATGATATTCATCAACGGTGTCAGGCTGCTAAATTGTAGCTTTTAAGTGTCCTGAATCACTAAATTGGCAAACCAGGGCTAGTATACTTCGAGCTGATACACAGTATGTGCAGGCAAGGGTAAGTAGTATGGGCAAAGAACATGGTCAAAACCGGGGACCAACAAACGTCAACGGATATCTTCACTCAATTACCTCATTTGTGCAATGTATGTTGGCATGAACGATGACCAATGTTCATATATGTTGGTCGCCTCAAGAAGTGACCATCAAAAATCGAGAACAGTCAAGTTTAAACATGAAATTCCATAGTTTTAAAAGTATTAAGTGTTTAAAACCTCCCCTTTCAGCATCTAAACCACCTAGAGTTCTCTCCTTTCTAGTGATAATTATGTCTTAAGCTAGGTACATATCCAACGTAGGGGAAAAAAAACAAAAAATCTCAAAACTCGATCATGATCTTTGTGAAAATCTAAGTATAAGGATGAATCAAAAGTGGTACCCTAAAAAAATTCAGAAAATTTAAGGGTGTGAACTTGACTGCTCAACACCTTCATAAATATTTTGAATCGTGTGCCAAATTTATTTTGTTGATATGCAATGCATCACCTTGACAAACTTAGATTCTGATAGACCACACAAGACACCATTCATGATTTTTTCATTATTTTCACTAGACTTCTTTCTGGATGCACTTGTTGGTGGAGTTGTTGGGGATGTGTAACTAGTCATAACTGATTCCAAAAGATCAAACCCAAGGGCCATTAGATATGTTCACATCCTTATCTCTAGAAGGAATATTTTGTTCCATCAAATAACATAACCCTATTTGTGTAGAAAAATTCTTGACCATCCATGTGTGTTCTTGAGATCTACCTTCCAGTGGTTAGACTGTTTCCGAAGGAACTGGATCAGATACCAATTGTTGAACTTATGCTTATACTAGGAGTGGGGTGAATCGTTATAAGATAATTATTAATTTGAATGAGCATTCATTAAATTTAAAACAATAAATACATGTACACTAAAATCACATTCCACAGAATTTAATTTGGAAACCCTTGTGGGAGAAAACCACAAAAATGTATCTTTATA
>CBVK0103069252.1:0-13912 GCA_900067695.1 Picea abies | reverse complement strand
CCTTTTTACCTCTGAAAAGCGCCATATCTCTCCTAGTGGCTTCCCTGGCCACTGAAATTCACTTCTCATCATCCTATCCTGTTGTCATGTTCCTCCCAATTCCAATGAGCTATTACACTGAGAGGTTCCTCCAAGTATTGTGCTCAAAATGACCTCTTCAGTGAATTTAATTAACTTATAGCTCAAAATACTCAAAATCATGGAAATCGTCGGAATGCAACAGAACCAAAGCCAACCTGTGAAAAATGGATCATAATGATGAAATGGGATGAGCGATGCAAGTCGGACCCCAAAATACCTCTCAATAATCTTTGTACTCGCTATAACCTCCATCTGGCTACTCTGGTCATCATAACCCTCTGTAATGTAATGATATCCCAAAGTGGGGACATTACAGTCCTCCTTGCTAGAAAATTGCTTGTCCTCAAGCAATAATCAAATCCCCACAATTATAATACCAGGATCTCATGTCCACCTGTGGGACACACAGTAGATCCCATCCAAAGATGAACTATCACGCACTCTGCCCCCTGGGTCCCATATTAAGACATGAACTGCAAGCCCTTGGGAAGCATAATCCTGAAATGTATCGACACCGTAAAAATCTTGCTCGTCACTCATGGCCTCATCCTTGACTAAGTCCATCCTCCAAGATATTACCAAGATCAACATGACCTCCATCAACTGCCCATGTTGATGCCATAATGAGGTACTACAAGACCTCTGTGAGTCACCCTCAAGTGGTGTGCTCTCCTCAACACTAAAGCTCAATGGAAAGTCAGAGCAACTTTCCCCTGCAAAGGTCCACTCACCTCTATCAGTTAGTGAAATCCTCAACCCTGTAATCCCTGGATCCCATGCTAGCCTCTGTCGAAGATCACCATGCTGACACTGCACTATGCTGAACATGCCTGACTGCTCCTTGTATATATATCGGATCCTCCACTCATGGATCCTCAAGCTGAAGTACCTATGGCACTTGGACCTGTTGTCCAAAAGATGCATCTGTAAGAACATCTATGTGGAAGTAGTACCTGCCCAACCATCTCCATGCCTGATCATGATGATCAAGAGGGAGAAAATGTCTCGCTCCATAAGACAAGTACCTGCAGGCCCACTCCAAACCAACCCAAGGTGGAGTGTGTGGCTCTCTAGCACAACTTGGGTCAACATGATGTAAAACATCCTGCTAACAAAATGAACTCCCGGATCCCATGGAAAACTTGGAAGTTTATCACTTCCAGTCTCCGCTAGCTGCTCCTGTGTCGGACTGATCACTGTCGGAAGCCCTTTCGGAAGCCCTCTGTGCTCATCTGTTGTCACCTGGCCTAAGATGCTCACCATCACGCACCAAGTCTCAACTATCTGCTTAACATGGTCCACCTCTAACATGATGTATGCCGTAAAAGTACTCATGTCAGGTGGTCTTGGCCTACTCACTCTCCATGCTCTCTGCCATTGTCTATCTCTCCTCATGTTGATGTCAATGATAAATGTGTCGGGAAGGGATAACAAAAACCTCTGTAGCTGACTGTAGATCTGTAAATATCACATGCTTTGGTCAATCCCAAGGATTCAACCAAAAGATTGTCCACTGGTATCCATGGTACATACTCTCGTGTGATCATCACTGACTCCCAATCATCCAATACAACTGGAAGTAGCTCCTCCAACTGTTGGTCCACTACCTCTCATCTCCCATGCAATTGCTGATACAGTGAAGCTGATCTCCCCTAACTATGTGATGCTGCAAAAGAGTGGCATATGCATGCTCCCCTAAGTGCGTCTCCTCCCTGCAAGGCAATACACCCCTCTGAATCCCACCATACATCTCGGCATGTCTCTATGAGCTATCGCTCACCATTGTATGCTCCGACATACTCATGTCGTCTGCCGTATACTCATGCCGCACCATAAATATTGGGCGTACTACTGGATCAACCTCTATCTGAAGGTCAACCACTCTCAGAACACAAATGGAAGGGTCCTCCATCAACTGGTGCTCCTCTGCTAGACCACCAACATCCTCTAGCCATGTGACCAAAGGACATATATGACTGTCCACTAGGATAGATAAAGTGGACCTCTAACGAATTTCCTCTGATTTGGACTTTGATTCTTGAAGGGTTGTCTATGTGCCTCTCAAGAATCCTCGAGTGCTCTCCAACTCCTGAGTTCCTGAGTGAGTCGGTCCACCTCCAACTCCCGTGCCCTCAAGGCCCTCTGATACATCGCGCCAGTCCCCAAAAGG
Source organism: Picea abies (assembly GCA_900067695.1). Classification (NCBI taxonomy): domain Eukaryota; kingdom Viridiplantae; phylum Streptophyta; class Pinopsida; order Pinales; family Pinaceae; genus Picea; species Picea abies. Next base: position 11,661 of record CBVK0103069252.1, on the reverse strand, counting down.
TAGTCCCTGTCTGTCAACAACTGCTGGTAGTCAGTCCTCATCATAGACACTATCTCCCTGAGGGTATGAAGGTCATCCATGGAAAATTCCTCATCTGCACTACCATGTGTCACCGATTCCCTCCAACAGTAATCAACCACCAATGCATGTGTGTCATCACAATGCCTAGTGGTTGCCATGATCATATCCTCACCGACTCTCAGTTGTCTTGCTAAGTGGTGCAACTCCTGATCATAGTCATGTTGAGGTGCCACCTCACGTCTTTCACTACTAGTGCCATCACTGGTATCCCCAACAACACTCTCTGTAGAATATAAAGTGTTGAACTGCCCACTGTCTACTGTGCCACTGGGTCTACCCATACGTGACTGCACATCATCCTCGACTGCTAGCTCCCTCTAAATCATACTGTATCCAGTGTGAGTAGTTGTATCCTCCTGTGCACTCATCCTGCTATAATCATCTGCGCCTGGATCCCATATAGATGTGTCCAGACACGTGCTATGGTCATCCTGACTGCTAAAGAGTGCATCCTTATCAATGCAAGCCGATCCTGGAAGCAAGTGCCCCATCAACCTATCAGTCTCCACAATCTGCTCAATTAATGGAGTCTCCAAAAGCTGCGACTCAATCTCCTCATGCTGATATGCATGTGTAAGGTCAACTGTTTGCATGTCCTGTATCTCATCCTGTATATGTGGATCTACAGGTCCATGGTGTGCATCCCTCACGTACGACTCCTCTATGCTACTGCTATCCTCATATGATGTGGCTTTCATAGGTGTCTGTAAAGATGACAGATGTGTCACGGTCACCATAGGAAGTTGGTCATCTGTAGGTGATAACACGTGTGAGTCCTCACTAGTGTCACCACTCTGCTGAGGTGTAAGGTCATCAACAGTATGTGATATGACTGTTGAGGCATAAGTGTTATCATCCTGTCCATCTCATTGCTCCTCCAATGTGTGAGGGTCACTATCATCCTCAAGCATGCAAGAATCACTAGCCTCTGTGTAAGAGTCACTATCATCATTAGACTGCTCCAGATAAGCATCTATCGATCCATCCTCACATGCCTCATCATCACTGTCACGACGTACCTCAATAATATGCTTCTGAACCTTACCCCTACACCTATGATCTCATTCCCAAGGCACCTTGCTACTGTAGCAAAGCTCTGTGCTCATAATGGGCGTGGGGTCTCTCCATTCTTCCCACCATCTAGCATCTCTGGCTCTCTTTGCCTCTACTAAGATGATCCTGTGTAAAACCTTATCTTCACTCCAACCGGGATGTCTTAGGGCTACATACTGTGGGAAGGTTATTTGGGCTCTAGTTCCCTTGCTAAGGGATAAATATTTTATCTCCAAGTATATTATATCAAAGTATATCTCATCCATTTCTCCTTGTGTAAGACTCCTCAGGATGTCATGAGTCTAGGCTCTGATACCACTGTAATGTTCCCAAGCCAATATACCAGGAACATCATGTCTTGCATGGATTTTTTAACTTTTTTCTGAGTGTGGCATTTTGTCAAACACTTTGTTGATTTACTTGTTTGTATGTGTTTACTTGCAGGTTGACTCCTTGATTTCGACCTTGGGGTTTATGTTCAATAATCACACATAGATCTGAATATACAATCAATGAAAGTACAAGATACACCAAATATGGAACCAATAGCAAGATCTGACCTTTATTAATATAATGAGCAAGAACCTGATACAAGAGTGAGGCCAATCTGGAATGCTCAACAGATGGCTCCCATAAACACAATAGAAGCTGCTACAAAATGCTCCAATAGAAGACTACAAGCCTCCAAAGGTTGAATGCTCAATGAAGACCAATGCAAGAATAGATCTGAGACGTATGAAGTGCCAAACCCCCAAGCTAGAAGATGCCACGCCATGCTGGAATACTGAATAGCCTCAACAATTCGGCCCTGCTATCAAAGATGTCCAAACCCTCCAATGAATATGCCAAATTGTAGATTGGGCAAATGCAAGAACAACCCAAGTGCTCAAAACTCCAAGATCCCTCTCAAACTCGTGGATCTAGCCTCCCTCCAAGGAATGGTGCGCTCCCTGGATGCCTGAAACCCTAGATAATTCAGCCTAGATGAAGAAGCCTCCAAATGAGTCCAATGAAGATGCCAAACTATAGATCGGGATGTGTAGAGTCCCCTCCTGAAATATCAAACTGAAATACCAAGGAATGATCTTCCAAATGATGAATCCTCAAGTGGAGTTGCGCCCTCCTGAAAACTATCAAACCCTACAATTTCGGCCTTGATGAAGGAGGCCTCCAAATGCCCTGAAACTCGCTAGAAAGGTAGATCGGGACACTGCAAGTCACTAGGTGAAGTCTCAAGGTCAGATCTGAAGTATAACCCCTCCAAACTGAATAGATCTGAATCTCAAAAATGCCCTCATTCTCTCTGATTCGCCCCAATGCTCTAGGGAATCATCTGAACCATAAAAATCTCTCAAGAGGCACTAGAAATCATGGCCAAGACCCTGCAATCAAAACCCAGGTGCTAGAATCTCCAAAAGCCCTGCCAATCACTGGGAACGAACTTCCCTCAATAGATGGTGTGCCCCCCTTGCTAGAAACCCCCAATGGTGAGCCCTCCTTCTCTTCCTGTTCCTATGGCTTGTGTAGAACCCTCCTGCAGTGAGTAGATTTGAACTAGAATGGTGTGGGGGAGTATTGCATCCTTGAGACCAAGTTTGTGACAAGCTAGGTGGAATCTTTCACCACCAAATCGTCCTCTAGGGTTTGTTTAAGTCAAAACCCTCAAAACCCCCAAGGTATAGGCTCTCTAGGTAGAAGCCATATATCAAAGTGATAATCATACATGAATGAATGAATAGAGGCCCTTGCTTCTTATTTATACTTCCTGCATCCCCTTGTCTCTTCAAAGTGACTTTTCTTTTTTAATTATTAATTAATTAATGAAATCACTTTAATTCATTAATTTAACTTTTTACCTCTGCAAAGCGCCTTATCTCTCAAAGTCATTTCTCATCATCCTATCCTGTAGTCCTGTTCCTTCCAATTCCAATGAGCTATTACACTGAGAGGTTCCTCCAAGTATTGTGCCCAAACTGACCTCTTTAGTGAATTGAATTAACTTATAGCTCAAAATACTCAAAATCATGGAAATTGTTGGAATGCAACGGAACCAAAGCCAACCTGTGCGGAATGGATCATAATGATGAAATGGGATGAGCAGTGTGAGCCGGACCCCAAAATACCTCTCAATAATCTTTGTACTCGCTATAATTTCCATCTGGCTACTTGGGTCATCATAACCCTCTTTAATGTAATGATGTCCCAAAGTGGGGAGATTACACATTATGCCACCTTGAAATATAAATGTAGACCAACTATCACTGTCACTGTCACTGCCACTATCACTGTCACTATCTCTGTCACTACCTCTAACACATCAACCTGTAACCTGTCAAATTGTCACTGTATGTGACTTGTCATTGTCATTGTACCATCAACCTATAGTTGTCATTGTATCATTAACCTACTATGCCAAAACCTGTACCATACCATGCATCAATTGTGTACCAACAAATGGAGTATAACATGCATCAATCATGTACCATAAGATATGTCAATTGTAGATACCATAACATCATATAACATGTACTAGAGCATTAACCACATATATATACCATATCAATCATGTATAGATCTATACCATATCATCAATGAAGTGCCTCAAAGAACCCAAACATATGCCTCATCCATATACCCTCATACATCAGGTGTATACCTCAACCATACATCCACATATCAAAGCTTAACCATACCAGATACAAAAATATACCTCTATCAACCATGCAGCCAATATGTACCTCAATCATGTGCCAAATCAAACATACCTCAAGCATGTATCATACCATAACCATGTATAACCATCAACAAGTACATAAGTATACCAATACCTCTATAGTCGACCTAATGCACAATAGATCTAACCTGTAAGCTCACTTCTAACGTCTGGGAATCAACATAACCCCCAAAATTGTCTTGTCCTCACGGGACTAAGACATCTTGTCACCCCGGGCCTCGCATGATGAGCCCTAAGCAACCCGCAGGGGTGCCTCACATGCCGAGCCTTAAGAAACCCGTAGGGGTGCCTTGTGGGACACCAGAGGTCTGACCCGCGGGGGCCTACAAAACTAGGTTTTCCTCAACAAACTTCGCTCTCCTCCACAACCCCGAAACTTCCACATTCCTTTCTTGTCTCTACCTCGAACTTCTCTATCACTGACTTGAAAAATAGATCACTAGTTCACTAGAAGATGTTCAATAGAATGAGTGAGTGAATGTATTTGTGAATGATTCCTTGAGGTGTATTTATACTCTTTCTAAGTAACCTCTCTCCTTGAACTTAGGGGCTTCTAGACTTTCTTGTTACAACTACTTTACCCCTTCATTAAAACTTGTAACCAACTAGGGGCTTCTTGACCATTCTTCGGGGTTTCTAACTTCACAAGGCCATAACTCCTCAACCGTGAGGAACTAGGTGGCATACCACCTATCACCAGAAACGACACAATGAGGACTATCCATTCATGAGTGATTTACCTATATTTACACCATCCTTTGTGACCATATTCCTCAACCAACTTCGGGTCCCATAGCCATGTCTTTGGAGTTACTAGAGTCCGCTACTCGACTTCTTCAAGGGTTGACATCAATGACACCCAATATTTAAACACATGTTGTTCCTTTTCTTAGGTGTAGAAGATGGTTTTAGTCTTGGTTTTGGGAAAGGGTGCTTATGTCACCCCATTGACCATTGCATTTCTATCAGAGTCTTGGGGCTTAAGTGTTTTGGTTTTGCTATTTACCACAACAAATTTAATATAGGTGTTCTCTATTCAAAGGAGATAATGGATGGCATCGTTGGTTGAGGGGGATATTCATTAGAAAAATTGACTCTGCCATGTTCGTTTAGAGCATTGGTAAGCATGTTATAAAGGGTTTCTTCTTGTAAATTCACCATGGAATCATGTAGATCTTTGCACCATCAATAAATAAAAGTTGAATTAGGTTCACTGTCTTATTAGATAAGATTGATAAGGGAAAGGATACAAGGTTAATCCACTTAAGGAATGTTAAAGTGTTAGATAAGCTAATATCCTAACAGGGGAAGGTCATAAACTGACCCTTGAGGGATCAATGAAACCAATGAAGGGCATCACCTTGTAAGGAGAGAGGTAAGAGTCTTACAATGGTATTGTTGTGATGAATCAAATTGACACAATATATAATACAAGATTCTGAGTAATGCTTTGGGTCTTCTCCAAGAGCACCACTAAACTTAGGTACTTGGCTAGGTTTGTAGGAAGCAAACTGTTGTCTAAAGGTTTGAGTTAAAGAAGGCCTAGACGAGGCACACCTTCTTTTGCCACTAGGTCATAAATTTCGATTAGGATAACTACCATAAGGAGCATGTTGTTACCACCTCTTAGACTTTCCTAAGGATATAATCATATGCTAATAGGGGAAGGTCATAAACTGACCCTCGAGGGATTCAATGAAACTAATGAAGGGCATCACCTCGTAGGGAGAGAGGGAGGAGTCTTATAATGATATTATTATGATGAATAAAATTTTCACAATATATAACAAAGGCTTCTAAGTAATGGTTTGGGTCTTCTCCAATCGCACCACTAAACTTAGGTACTTGGGTAGGTTTGTAGGAAGCAAAAGGTTGTCTAAAGGTTTGAGTGAAAGAAGGCCTAGATGAGGCACACCTTCTTTTTCCACTAGGTAATAAGTTTTGATTAGGATAACTACCATAAGGGGTATGTTGTTACCACCTCTTAGGCTTACCCAAGGATACACTCATATGCTATAAGAAGCAGGGGCATTTAACATGCTCATACTCGGGTTCCAATTTACTTGAAGAATGATGTTCTAAGACCATGTCATTGTCGGTATGAAAACTAGTCTAGGTGGCCAAGAGATTGTTATGATGTCGGCTTGTTGGGATCTATGTTTGTCTTTGTGATTGCATAAAGGTCGTCATGACTTCTTAGTTCATATTCAAATTTCTAGTTGTATGAATACTTAAATGAGAAGGGAACCTCATAAGAGGTTGGAGGTTTTGGGATAGGATGTCGATAGTCCCTTGGATGAGGTTTGAAGATGTTTGAAAATATTTTTGTTGAGGTTGCATGTGCAATTGGCTTGTTTGGATGCAGGTTTGAGGTAGAATTTGTGAAATTTCCATAGAATTACCAAGACCAATAGATCCAATAAACACAGGAACAATAAAAGGGACATCCAAAGACCCAACTTGACCATGGTTGGCAAGTGGAGGGGACACTCCAAGGGAAGAAGGGAAGAGGTACAAACTATCAACATGAGGTTTTGTTGAGGAGACTAAAGGAGGCTCAGATGAAGGGTAATAACCATACACCAGAGAGGAGATGCTACCTACATGCTCATAAGAGGCCCAGGTCTCAGGCTAAGCAAGATTTTGAGTATGATGATGCAAGAACCTTACAAATAGTTAAGGTCTTAAGAGAGCTTTAATTTTTCACCTCGGAGGTATGTCGAACAATAAAGAGAAGGAATGTGATCTTGTCAAGCTATATATCCTACCTTGTTAATGTTTCTAACCTTTATAACCTCCATCATACAGAGATTGAAGCCACAAGAAGGGATCACTTTAGGCTAGAATATGGTAGAAGTGCATAAAAGAAGAAGGGGGACCTTCTCTCTCTCTCTCTCTCTCTCTCTCTCTCTCTCAGGGAAAACATACATAATACTCTATATGATGAGAGGGACCTTCTCTCTCTCTCTCTCTCTCTCTCTCACACACACACACACACACACANNTCTCTCTCTCTCACACACACACACACACACACACACACACACACACACAGGGAAAACAAACATAATACTGTATATGATGAGAGGGACCTTCTCTCTCTCTCTCTCTCTCTCAGAGGGAAAACATACATAATACTCTATATGATGAGAGTAGAGGAGCCCCAAGGGTTAGTTCAAGTGGTTCTGAGCCATAAGTGAAGTTATCCTTAATGGAGGAGGTCACAGGTTCAAATCTCTTGTTCCCCCTTGCGGTTAGGCCCCATAATTAGGGCTGGTAGTTTACCTCGTTTACCATCCACGAAGTGGGGAAGTATTTTGGGGGTTTTCCCGTGCTGTTTTCCAAGGAAAAAAATGATGAGAGTAGAGGATCAACACAAGACAAGGAGATCCTTTTCTCAAGAGAGGGAAGGGTTGATGAGAACTCCCTGGTGGATTTGCCAAAATGTAGCATAATGGTTAAAGTGAGGCACCATGCTACCACAAAGAGGAATAAAATATTAGAGTCATTGCCAGGTCTTAGGGAAAAATGAGAAACAATAAGATGGGAAGAGAGAAGAAAAGAGGAGGGAAGGCCATTGGGCTCTTTAGGGTTTTAAAGTTGATTACATGACCTAAGCCTATGGATTAATTAGGGTAATTCAATTACATCTTGACAATAAATAGAAGTAACAACAAATTAAAAAAGGAAAGGAAAATTGACTAGGGCTAATTTACCAATTCCCTTTGGTGAGCTAATTAACCTAAATGCTGAAGATGAAAAGAGGCGAAAAATGAAGGAACTCACTCACAAAAGTGACATTGTAGGTGTTTTTATTGTTCGGGCTAAAGACGAGAGTTGCTACAAACCTCTAAGAGAGATTTACTCTAGTTAAACAAACCTATACACATTGCTACAACTTTCCACAATACAAACTTTAGCCCCAATATCTAATATAATGCAATAAAAGCATCTAGATCTATTATATAAATGATCAAACATTGGAATGTTGTATGGTGATCCAAAGTGCCTTCATAATAGTGGTACCTCTCTTTCATTAATTGTGATGGGACCTCCTTTGATGTATTAGGGTTGAATTGTCCAAGTTGTTGGTGGGTATTAAGCCAATGCAGATGCTTTGGGACAAAATAACAAGTCTTCAAAGGAGAAACCAAACCAAAAGCAAGAGATACCCGTAGCATTGTTGGAGATGATGAGATTAAGCAACCCAAAAGCATGGAAAAGGAGTTAGGAAGATAGATCATGATTTGGTGCCAATCTGACAGGGTCCCTGTGAAAAAATGGAAAAGAGAAAGATTAATTGAAAGGCTCATAAAGAGGAGAGGAGCAATATAAATATGCAAACAAATGACCTCAAGGCACAATTGAACATTAGACACGTTGTTGGGCAAAGTGCTGCATACATAAAAGTTGTATTGAGTTTCGATTTCATACCTCTAGTTTTGGGCCTATACTGTAGATATTTCCCTTCAAAACAATACTTGGTTCAGTGTGTTGCAACTTATAATTGTGGCATGATCCCAAAAAGTTGGGGTTGACTTGGTGCCAAGAAATCGTGAAGGGTTAAAGAATGTTTAACTTTATGGACCTTCAATTAAGTAACCCAAAGTGGATTTAGTCAACTGAGGACAAAAAATGAGGCATCTTAACCAACTATGGGCTAGATAAGGGGCTTAAAACCCCATATATAATTGAAGCAACATGTAGTGGGTAGGTGTATGTAAGTACTAAAGTGCAAAATCCATATACTGCACATCCTTGTATTCTTGGCTTAGGTTTTGTCTTGGAGGGCCTTCAACTTGGCAACATTGATAAAAAGATCATCCATCTCGAAGGTTTTAATTAAACAAATGTACAAGACTATGCTAGAACTAACCACTATTCATTCACAACATAATAGTTTTTTAACCATTGTAATTTTGGAATCCACCACAATTCCCAATGGAAAACCATAGTATTAAAGAGGTATGGCACGAGAATCGTAGAATCAATGTGAGTAGACTATCTCTTAGTGTCATGCAACTGACCATCTTCTGTGCTTTGATGGGAGAGGCCCATCACATTAAACAATCGATACATTGAACCTCAATGGAAATTCCATTGAAGGTAGTTTGTGTATAGCCATTCAATGCCGCCATTAATGCACCAGATAGAAGACAAGTTGTGGTGTTTTTTGATTTCATTGAAACTTATTTAATTTTCATTTGCAAAAAATCCCTGAATATCAAAGAGCAAAATTGTCTTCTTAATTATAATGCCCAAGTAAAAAATAAGTCAACTAATCTTATAATAAAATGACTCCCTTTCTAATCATAAATCTTATAAGAATCCAATAAAAATTTCAAGTATAAACACAGTTCCACCATAATCTAATTTCTGTGCATGATGAAATAACACCCCAAATATTTTACCCATTTCTAAATCTACCCATATTCTTAAAAATGGATAAAAACTTTTAACACCTTAGATTGCTTAATCCCAATCATAACTAAAGGAAAGGTTGCTATATAATTATACAACTCCATTAAAAAATAAAACCTTTCTATACAACTCCATTAAAAAATAAAACCTTTCATTTTCAAAGATTTGAAATTTGCTATCTATTTAAGAAAAATCGATTTAACATGTTGCAAGCTAATTGACACATTGAACTTTGACATGGACGGATTAATAATGACACTACAAAAAATCACACTTATCTAGCGAGCTAACCCACACTGAAACTTTGATAATGTATTGAGAAAGTGAGAAAGAAAGAAAAATCGATTTAACATGTTGCAAGCTAATTGACACATTGAACTTTGACATGGACGGATTAATAATGACACTACAAAAAATCACACTTATCTAGCGAGCTAACCCACACTGAAACTTTGATAATGTATTGAGAAAGTGAGAAAGAAAAATCGATTTAACATGTTGCAAGCTAATTGACACATTGAACTTTGACATGGACGGATTAATAATGACACTACAAAAAATCACACTTATCTAGCGAGCTAACCCACACTGAAACTTTGATAATGTATTGAGAAAGTGAGAAAGAGGCCATTAATAGTTATATGTGTAGACGTGGAGAAATTGGGAAGGGACAGCGGAGTTCACGAAGAAACGATCAACAACTTCAACTACTACCACATGACATCTTCAGCTAACTATACCTACGCCCTCTCCTTTCATTAAATTATTCTTCTTCCTTCATTGCCCTCTTACAAGTGTTCATGACTCTCAGTCTTGTTAGGACGAAACCCAAAATCTTGGATTGGAGCAGAGCAGGAAGCGACCATGGCAGCTTCATGTCCTTACAGCCCCTTTCACTGTACATTTCTTTCCATCTCCACACCCCACGACCTTTTTAATTTCAGTTTATATGGATTAGATTATAATAATAGCATGATTCGTTGTTTTATCTGTTTTTGTTCAAGTAAATCTGAGCAGCAAATCACTATGTTAAATTGGGATTTTGATGCAAAAGAGCTATGAAAACTCACTTTAAAATTTAAATGAATGTCCTTGGAACGGAACTGAATGGAATGAATGAACACTTGTGTTTGTAAGCAGATAGATCCTACATGATATTCACGCATTCACCAGACTGAGTTTTATCTAATCTCTAATGGGTGGGGTTTGTAATGGGTCCCCATGATATGCACCCACAATATTTCCCATAAGTACACTGGTGGTTTATTCCCAGACAAGGATCTGGGCCTTATTTCACCTTTGGATATCTGCATGTTATTATTAGTCTGCATTTTCTCAAGGAATAGAGGGGATCGATTTATTGTGTCCTTTGAATTTAGTCCGAGAGCTTCATATGAATGCAATGGATGGCTGCTTGAAAGCCTGTGAGCTGGGCTCCGAGATTTTTTTTTGGGTTGGGTGGCTTGGTCCCTGCTATTTGGGGTGGAGTTTAGTATTGGCCTGCAGGTTGGTTCACTTTGGACAATGGATTGGCTTGTTATATCCAAGATTTGCCCATGCCCTGCTGGACGTTTCGAAACTCCATCACAGTTCATATCCAGAAACTTTACTATAACAAATAACACAACTTGTTAAGTTTTACTTAAGATTTATGTTTTATCTGAATATGCTTCTTTTTGAATTTGTTTCTTTTTTCAATGGAAGGTGAAAATCTCGTTCTTTATTATTATTATTTATTTTTCTTTTTGTCGTTGAAATGGTTCTGACGAATACCAGCAAGCAGCAACTATTCATTGTGGGATATTACAATGTGGTAGAAGTGTCTTATAAGTTATGAAAGAACCCCTTGGACTATGACTGGGTTATCTATTCCACCAAAGTCGCCCAGGCCTTGCACCTTTCTCCATCCCTTGCACCTTGCTCCATCCATAATGAACGCCGCACTTGCGGAGGCACAACAGCCCACATCCATAATAAACGCCCCCCTTGCGGAGGCACAACAGACCACAAGGGGTGAACATGTGAGGAAGCCAGCTGCCCACAGTTACAAAAATGAGAGCACACAAGAGAAAAATTCATAACAGAAGATTGCTAGAGTCCATTGTACATCATACCATACACAGCCATAACAAAGGTGCTAATGATGATTTGAATTAAAGTCAAGTTTACAATATTGAATAAACAGATTAAAGTAGAAGAGTTATCCCCTGAAAACGAACATCCCCTAACCCTTCCAAACCTGTAAATTCTCACCTAACTTCTTCATATGAGAAATCAGGTACGTATGCTGGCAATCTTTTCCCAACATGGCCAATTTTATTTTTAGTTATTTTCTATTACAACAGTTAGTTCCAACTTATTCAAGTGTAGTG
>CBVK0103069232.1:683-20725 GCA_900067695.1 Picea abies | reverse complement strand
ATATATATATATATATATATATATATATATATATATATATAGATTAAAATCTCCGCACGATTTTCGATGATATGGATAGGTTTTTGTTATAACATATAACTTATATATAACTCCACAGATATAATGGGAACAAATATATATAAATATTATATTGTTAAAACAATATATCATGTGGTTAAAACAACCCCCACGCCAATTTCGGTGATAGCCCCCATGTCCTTATGGAATGGTTATATGGTATGCATTGGATTAATGACTAAGGTTCAGGGGCTTAGGCCCTTGGCCCTTTATCCATCCATATGAATTTTAATATAACTTGAAATGTATAATATTCCATTTGCATGTTAAGATCCATTGTGTGGTGCAATGGTTGTGGGAGCTTTTTAAGGTGTTTGGTGTTTATGGAGGTCATGGGGTCGATTCCCCTGGACTCCGTGATAATTTTATAACACATAAACCATATAGGCCAATGGGGAAATTTCCATGTGGAAGCTACTCATTGGCTACCTAATGCCACGTGTCAAATGTGGATTGAACCACTTGGATGCCTGGAGGTACTTTCCAACTCAACCTGTCAATTGTAATGCCATGTATCACTTGAAGCTACCACTTGTCAACCTGTGAGCCTGCCACATGTCTCTCTCTGAGCCTACCACGTGTCTCTTCAAGGTTGACTTTTTCCCTAATTTGCTTAAACTTTGACTAGGCATAACTTTTGCATATAGACTATGTTTGAATTGTCGTTTGTGTCATTGGAAAGATGACGATGATCTCTTCACAGTGATGTTCTTTTCTCAAACTTCTGAGATGGTCAAATTTTGAGCTTTTCTAACCCTTTATGGATCCTTGTGAACGTTTTGGATCCTCCTGGACCTCTGTGAGCGTTCCTAGATCCTCTTGGATCATCTGGTATCTTGTAGATCTAACCCCCTAGAGTAAAAATGACACTATGGGGCCAAGACTCATAAAAAACATGATGTTTCCACATATATGGTTGTCCTAAAAGAACATCACAGACTTTAAGTGGCAACATCACATAGTACCTCATATTTGAAGGGCTTGATGTCGTAGGATATGAGGCATTATTGGCTGATGTGAAGGTCTCATCCATGGCTCAACCAACCAATGGAGTATTATTGGGGGTGTGGCATCGTCGACAACTTGAATCTATTAATGAAATCAATTGAGACCAGGTTCTCCTGGCTCCTAATATCAACAATGAAATGTAGTGGGGTACCCTTCACCCACATTTGTGAATGGAAGAGGAACTCCCCTCAACAATGAAATGTAGTGGGGTACCCTTCACCCACATTTGTGAATGGAAGAGGAACTCCCCCTCCTCAAGATCCTCTGTATCGTTCGGTTGGATCTTTGTGGTTGTGATGTTAGTACTGGGTTCTAAATTGATGATCCACTATCCCTGTTCTGAATCATAGTTTCATTCAAGGTCTGGATTTTTCATTAAGCCTGACCAACAATGACTGTTTCGAGTGACATTTATCAATGTTGTGCTAGGGGATTTTGTGGAACTCACACCACTTTCTAGTGTCCTTCTTAATTTTCTTGTTACCCTTCTTTGCTTGCATCTTGGACTAGCTGTATTGAGGTTGGCCTTCCTTTCTTTGTCCCTTGTTCTATGAGTTAGGGGCACCTTTTCCACGCTTCTGTTGTTTCAGATTTGCAGACCCAAACTCTCACTTATTTTGTTGCTTAAATTTTTTCTCAATTTTGATAACATGTTGATAAGAAACTCCCAATGAGGATATGTCCAAGAAATCCATATTTGTTTGTATGTACCTGTGTAGGACACTACGATACTTCATAACCAGGTGTCTCTTTTGATGCAAAGTCATTCATCTCATATACTGGTCATAATAGCTTCCAATAAGGTAGAAATCCTCCTTGAGGGAATCCACAAAGGCTGCCTAGGTGGGTTCTCTCTTGAATGGCGTAGATTCATCTGCAGTGTGCCTCTCCCAGAAACCTTCCCACGAAGATTTGACATGGGGAAGGTATTTAAGGAGCGTGAATGTGATCTTTTTTCCATCAATTTTTTTTTGGACAGAGTAATAACCTTCTAGTAGATTCAATTATTTCTCTAGAGCATCTACATCTATCTGGCCTTCAAACAAGGGGATATCAAAAATAAATTGTACTTTGAAGGGTGTCGCACCTTCGAAATGGTTGCTTGTTGAATATGCACCGACCACCATCGGTAGTCAACAAAGGATAAAAGTGAAGTTGTCCATCATCTCATTCCTCAGTCTTGCAAGGGATTCCTCGAGCAACATATTGAAATGATCTATTGCTCTGTCATCTTTCTTTTCTTCCACCATGGGAGGTCGCTTAGCTTGGAGGGAGTGGTTGTCCCCAAGAGAAACTACCTCAAGAGTAACTCTCTATACCCTGACCTTGTCGAGGACATGCACCACGAAATAATAAGGAGCATATTTCTCTGATACCACTAATCCAGATTATATTGAGAACAAAATGAGATATAGACAAAAATATAGCAGAGAACACAAAAATACATTGAAACCCAACTTCTATTAATGAATAAAATAACAAAATATTGTAGAACATAGACTAACTAGAATGGTGGTAGCTTATCTCTGAAGAGAAAGAGATGTCATATACGCTCAATCACAATAAGCATTACATCACACTTCATTGCATGCTACAAGTACCTCCTTGACCTTGATTATATATGAGAGAGTGAGAGGAGAATAATTCCCATGATGCATGTGGAATAAATTGGTCGAAGGTTACAAAATGGCATAGGCATGTAAAACACTAAGACTTCCCGAGAGGTCACCCATCCTATTACTACTATAGCCCAAGCACACTTAACTATGGAGTTCTGATGGGATCCGATGCATTAACGTTGTAGACATGTACATAAAAACGCTAGGAAATAATTACATGATGGATGTATTTAACAAATGGAGATGACATTACATTACATTCCCATCAAAAGGGTGAATATCATGGTTTATCAAAACCACGGGCTCAAAAAAGTTGATTCAGTGGAAAAGGTGGATGGTCACCGAGATCCACTTGGATCAATATTTTCCCATACTATCACCATGTGCAAGTACTAAACATTCCAAAATGCCACTTTCCTTTATTTGCACTACTTCTAGGCCAAGTGAACTAATGTTCACTAAAATGCACACACAAGTCAAACTATTGACTATTTTTCCTATCCGAAACTTGTTAATTTTCTCTCATGACATGAGAGGTATTCCCACAATGTTATGTTTACAATCTCTACTTTTAGAAAATACAACAAAACTACTATTTTTACATTGAATACAATTCAAGCCAACATAGCTTTGTAAAATGCACACATAACTATAGAAGTGCATGATTGTGGAACTATAATTGTAGAATACTGGAGTATTTCACACAATTAACAACCCCTCATATGAATATTTAATCAATCTATCTTCACTTATAAGATATAGGTATGGAAAAATGTCATTTTCAATGATTTTTATTATTTTTTATAGTGTAGAAAGATGCACATCACCTTTACAAAAATGCATGATCCAAGCTAAATACAAATCCACACCATGATCTATTAATTATATATGATTCTCCATTATCTCCTTATCTCTCCATAGGGTTAGGTTTCATGATTGGATCCCTAAATGGCCATTTCATTCTAAATGAACATGACTACTTAGAATCATGATGAAATGCATGCCAAAATTTTCAAAAAATGCACTCTTGAGGCTAGTTAAACTTGCCAAAGTTTATTGGCTTCTATTGAAGGATTGTCAAAGTATACAAATACTATCCATGAATTCAAAATGCATGCATGATATATTTTAAGGATAAATCTTTTCCTATATCAAGGACCATTTTTTCCAATAATAATCTTCTACAAACCTTGAATGCTCTATTATCAAAGTACACAACAATAACAAAATCTATTTAAACAACACACATTTAAATTTTCTTAATACATGTAGGGTTTAGTATATGCACACATGGACGATAAGGACACACAAATTTCTTAATACATGTAGGGGTATAGCTATGTTCGAAAGACATTTAGTACACAACAATAACAAAATCTATTTAAACAACACACATTTAAATTTTCATGAACAAAAGTAAATATGAAAGTAGAACATAATATTGAAGCAAGTCAATGGCTAGTGATTAGGGCCTCCAGACAATCTCTACATCAACAAAAGATAAATTTAAAAACCCTCAAACCTATAGCTAGTTACTTCATCAAATATGGCTTTATAATTCTAAATTCAGAGTTTCCCTCAATCTATCTATTCAATCTACCTCATTATAATTTGAATGTATTTTGTTCAAATATATTCAACGTTCTACCTTCAAGCTCCTCTTCATCTTAGAAACAATGAGTACTTATATAAGTAAATGAGAGCAACTACTAAAACCAATCAACCATCAACAAAATCTTTATTGGGCAAATTTAAACTTATTTAACTTTTGATATGACAAAAACCTCTAAATGTGAATTAGATAATCCATATAGTAACGAAACAATGCATATGCATCAAATATTGTTAAACCATGTGAACACAAGCTTATAAAGCCATCGTGATGATTACATTTTCACCAAATTTGAAAAGTTTGAATTTTAGGCATAAAAACAAAGTGTTGTGTTAGCTTCAAGTGGCTCAGAAAAATGTATGCAAGGAAAGTCAAATTATTGATTTGTCAGACGTGTGCTCTTCCGATCTTTGTGTTAGCCTCGAGTGGCTCAGAAAAATGTATGCAAGGAAAGTCAAATTATTGATTTGTAAAATCAAATGGTACAGATTTGGAGTATTTGCCAAGAATTCATCATTTCCATAATTTTAATTACTATCACCATATGCTCACCATAATTTTTTCAAAATAACGAAAACCCTGATTTGATCAGTGTCACGAAAAAGGACACCCATGGCTCATTAAAGCTCGAATTTGTGATTTTTAAGTTGATTAATGTTTATAAATACATTACAGTGAGTGATACATTGCTGTTTTCTCACTTTAAATCCAAAATATCTTCGAGGAAAAAACATCACAAAACTGCCAATTTTTACACAATGTTCAAATTGGTGTTGAGTACCTTAGGAAAAGGCCGACAAGCCACCGACAAATGAATAATTTTTAAAAATAAATTACCGAGGTGTAGTACTTCATGTTTATACCAATCCATTTTTCTGATTAGATAGAACTATGATGTTACAAAATAGATTTAATAATGATTTTGTACTTTTCAGAGAAATGTAAGCAATTGTCACTAAAAAATTAGTTGAAGGTTAAGTGTAAACCCAAATCAATTTTTGAAAGATGTGTTGGATTCCTTATTTAGTTATTTACAAACCCATTTCACCTCATGTCATGATTTGATTTTTCAACTTTATTATACTTCAAAGACAACTACATTTAGACAACTACATTTGTTTCAAAATTTATCATTGATCATTTGAGAAGACCTAGGAGGGTCTTAGAGTTTTCTAAAGGGAGAGGATTTTCTTAATTAAATTATCGTATTTTCTTAATTTTTAATTAGATTTTAGAAGAGTTTTTAAGAGGGGTTTGTTTGGTCAAATTTTGCTAGCTTAATCAGTTAAGGTTTGGGTTTCATTTGCTAGGCGACTCTAGTTCAATACCATTACAGTGAGTTTAGTTGGGAGTAGACATCGAAAAATACATCCATGGTAAAGGTTGGTGTGGCCTAAGCCAGGTGCAATCCTCCAGTGATTTTGACGGCTTAGATGCCCCCGGGTTGTGGTTTTTTAGACAATGGTTAAAAAATTATAGCCCCGCGGGTTATAAGCACATTTCTAACAAACAAAAAAAAAGAAAAGTTTGTTTGAAAAAATTCCTTGTAATAGAATCAAATCTGTCTTTAACATATTTCGAGAATCTTAGAAAGATATTAGAGATAAGTTGTAGATCTTTTAGAGTTTAATTAAAATATGAACTAATTAGTAGTTTTGTTCTTGTATATATGTAAGCCTTTGGGCATAATAGGAGGGGGGCCAATGAAAGGAAATTTGGCCAAAGAGTGGTATGGCCAATTGGATAGAAACCTGGCCAAGGGTTGTGTAACACCCATTGATTGTGAATTAGGCCAAAATAATGTAGATCAAGCCATTAGAGAATTAAGAGTGTGAATGTGACAAAGAGCTATTTTTAAAATTATATACAATGATCAAGCTAATGAAAGCATGGTGATTGTGTATGTATTTCTCTATTGATGTGTGCATATGTTTGATAAAGCATGAATAAACTATTAGGGTTGTGTGAACCAACACAATTTTTTTATCATATTTTAGTAAGGGGTTTTTTCTGTGTGAAATAGTGAGTTCGAAAGGAACGAAATTCCTATGAACTTCATGGAAGAATGCTAGACTATAGAAACATGAGAGGAACGAAATCGATATGAAGGGATGAAGTGTCTATTAACTTCGTCGAGGTTCCGATTTGCAGAGGAAACGAGGTTCAATCATGATTGTTGATCACCAAGGATAAATGGTTGATAACAAAGCCACCACATCGGGTTAAATACTTCTAAACAGGAGTGGAGTGGAAACAAGATCTAATCCTAATCCTTGATCACTAGAATCCGACGACGGAGATTTATTAAGGATATCATGTTTATATACAGTCGGAAGACACAGTTGGAGAAAAAATATGAGTGTCCGATACCCAAAAAGGGAGAAATTATTACCCAAATCAATGATGGAGATATCCTCAGAGTGAGCCATATCAATGGATTAGAAGGGACACGTGGTGGTGTTTTATTGGGGCGAACCATCAAAGTTGTTCCAGTTTTTCAGAGTACGAATCATCAGATTGGTTCCTGTTTCTTGGAGTCTGAATATGTCGGAGTGGTTCCAGTTTACTCAGAGTCCAAACCATCAGAGTGGTTCATGTTCTTCGGAGCCCAAATTATCGGAGTGGTAGAGCTCCATTAGAGTCTAAACTCCCGGATAGGTTTGAACCATGTGCATCAAGACACTTCGATAAGAGGTTATTTGATGCTCTAAGCGCTTGGTCATGTTCGAGGTTCTATGGTGAGCTAAGCGCTCGAATTTTTTGGCACTGGTTTGGAGCGTTCGATCCAACCTGCCCAACATTGATCTTGGGAAACGAAGTTGAGAATTGCAAGTCTATGTAGGTAGGATCCATCATAGTGGTATCATAACGCAATGATGCTCTTTGGATAAGAAAGAGAAAGTTGAAGAAGAAAGAGAAAGTCTGCAAATTAGCAATTGGAGAAGGAAGTTATTGAAGATTAATGACAAGGTACATAAGGTACAAATCATGAGAGATATGGGGTTAAGGTATGCATTTTAATTTTATTTGTTGCAAAGAAGACTTTTGTGTGTTAGAGTAAATGAATTGTGGAGAATCCTTACAACTAGTAATGTTGTGATAGAAGAAGGAGAACAGTGGAAGTTCTCAAAAAGGGAAATTGAGTAGGAGTGCAGAAGCCTAAAGGATCAGAGGAAGCTCAAGAAGGTTCCATAGGAGAGAACCAACGATACCAAGAGGCCAGGCTTAGGATGAGAAGCTTGGTGAGCTATAACAAGGTGAAACAAGCTTGTTACTGCATAGGTTTATTGCAGCTCATAGTGAGCATGGAGCAACTCACAAAGGAAGAGGTGAAGATGACTAGAGACAATAAGATGAAGGGTTCAGAAGAAAGTCATTGCCAAATAAGATAAAGTGTCAAAGTAGTTGTTAGAGATAATTTAAGTAATGAGGAAATTGACAAAGAGCTTGTTGAATCAAAGGAACAACTCAGTGTGATGATGAAGTTGTTGTATGAGAGAGTTAAAGAAGACCATATATATGGTTGGAATTTGAAAAAGAAATTTAAATGGCCTATTGTATATTTATATGACAACTTGTCCACTTTTCGGAGAAATGCAAGCAATTGTCACTAAAAAACTAGTTGAAGGTTAAGTGTAAACCCAAATCAATTTTTGAAGGTTAAGTGTAAACCCAAATCAATTTTTGAAAGATGTGTTGGATTCCTTATTCAGTTATTTACAAACCCATTTCACCTCATGCCATGATTCGATTTCTCAACTTTATTATACTTCAAAGACAACTACATTTGTTTCAAAATTTATCATTGATCATTTGTGAATACCTAGGAGGGTCTTAGAGTTTATTAAAGGGAGAGGGTTTCCTTAATTAAATTATTGTATTTTCTTAATTTTTAATTAAATTCTAAAAGGGTTTTTAAGAGGGGTTTGTTTGGTCAGGTTTTGTTAGTTCAATCGGTTAAAGTTCGGGTTTCATTTGTTAGGCGATTCGAGTTCAATACCATTACGATGAGTTTAGTTGGGAGTAGATGCCGAAAAATACATCCATGGTAAGGGTTGGTGTGGGCTAAGCCGGGTGCGATCCTCCGGTGATTTTGACGGCTTAGATGCCCCCGTGTTGTGGTTTCTTAGCCAATGGTTAAAAAATTATGGCCCCGTGGGTTATAGGCACATTTCTAACTAAAAAAAAAGAAGAGTTTGTTTGGAAAAATTCCTTGTAATGGAATCAAATCTATCTTTAGCATATTTCGAGAATCTTAGAGAGATATTGGATATAAGTTGTAGATTTTTTGGAGTTTAATTAAGATGTGAACTAATTAGTAGTTTTGTTCTTGTATATATGTAAGCCTTCGGGCATAATAGGAGGGGGGGCAATGGGAGGAAATTTGGCCAAAGAGAGGTATGGCCAATTGGATAGAAATCTGGCCAAAGGCTGTGTAACACCCATTGATTGTGAATTAGGCCAAAATAATGTAGATCAAGCCATTAGAGAATTAGGAGTGTGGGTGTGACAAAGAGCTATTTTTTAAATTATATACAATGATCAAGCTAATGAAAGCATTGTGATTGTGTATGTATTTCTCTATTGATGTGTGCATATGTTTGATAAAGCATGAACAAACTATTAGGGTTGTGTGAACCAACACAATTTTTTTATCATATTTTAGTAAGGGGTTTTTTCTGTGTGAAATAGTGAGTTCGAAAGGAACGGAATTCCTATGAACTTCATGGAAGAATGCTAGACTATAGAAACATGAGAGGAACAAAATCAATATGAAGGGATGAAGTGTCTATTAACTTCGTCGAGGTTCCGATTTGCAGAGGAAGCGAGATTCAATCATGATTGTTGATCACCAAGGATAAATGGTTGATAACAAAGCCACCACATCGAGTTAAATACTCCTAAACAGGAGTGGAGTGGAAACAAGATCTAATCCTAATCCTTGATCACTAGAATCCGACGACGGAGATTTATTAAGGATATCATATTTATATAGAGTCGGAAGACACGGTTGGAGAAAAAATATGAGTGTCCGATACCCCAAAAAGGGAGAAATTATTACCCAAATCAATGATGGAGATATCCTGAGTGAGCCATATCAATGGATCTAGAAGGGACATGTGGTGGTGTTTTATTGGGGTGAACCATCAGATTTGTTCTAGTTTTTCGAGTATGAATCATCATATTGGTTCATGTTTCTTGGAGTCTGAATATGTCGGAGTGGTTCCATTTTACTCAGAGTCCAAACCATCGGAGTGGTTCATGTTCTTCAGAGCCCAAATTATCGGAGTGGTAGAGCTCCATTAGAGTCTAAACTCTCGGATAGGTTTGAACCATGTGCATCAAGACACTTCAATAAGAGGTTATTTGATGCTCTAAGCGCTTGGTCATGTTCGAGGTTCTATGGTGAGCTAAGTGCTCAAATTTTTTGGCATTGGTTTGGAGCGTTCGATCCAACCTGCCCAACATTGATCTTGGGAAATGAAGTTGAGAATTGCAAGTCTATGTAGGTAGGATCCATCATAGTGGTATCATAACACAATGATGCTCTTTGGATAAGAAAGAGAAAGTTGAAGAAGAAAGAGAAAGTCTGCAAATTAGCAATTGTAGAAGGAAGTTATTGAAGATTAATGACAAGGTACATAAGGTACAAATCATGAGAGATATGGGGTTAAGGTATGCATTTTAATTTATTTGTTGCAACGAAGACTTTTGTGTGTTAGAGTAAAGGAATTGTGGATGATCCTTACAACTAGTAATGTTGTGATAGAAGAAGGAGAATAGTGGAAGTTCTCAAAAAGGGAAACTGAGTAGGAGTGCAGAAGCCTAAAGGATCAGAGGAAGCTCAAGAAGGTTCCATAGGAGAGAACCAACGATACCAAGAGGCCAGGCTCAGGATGAGAAGCTTAGTGAGGTGTAACAAGGTGAAACGAGCTTGTTACTGCATAGGTTTGTTGCAACTCATAGTGAGCATGGAGCAACTCACAAAGGAATAGGTGAAGATGACTAGAGCCAATAAGATGAAGGGTTCAGAAGAAATTACTACCAAATAAGATAAAGTGTCAAAGTAGTTGTTAGAAATAATTCAACTAATGAGGAAATTGACAAAGAGCTTGTTGAATTAAAGGAACAACTCAGTGTGATGATGAAGTTGTTGTATGAGAGAGTTAAAGAAGACCAGATATATGGTTGGAATTTGAAGAAGAAATTTAAATGTCCTATTGTATATTTATATGTAAGGAAGTTGAGATAGAGATTGAAGCACAGATTGAATGCTTGGATCAAAGAAGAAAAACTCAAAGAAACTGAGTACAAAGAGTCTTTGGGAGTAGGACCAACAATTCACTTTTGTGAACCAGAGTAGGGAGTGATGCTTGGAGAAGAATATGAGGGACGTGATGAAGACCTCATGGAGAAATTGGAAAGTTTAGTCCAACATAAAGAAATGATGCTAGAGGCATCTCAAGGGACTCATGAGTCTCATGTTTTTAAAACTAAGAATCTTTGTGTATATGCAGGTTATGAAGATGGATAGTTATTAAAAACTTCCATAAAGTAAGAGGATGATGCATAATTATCTCAAAGAGACAAAGTAGATGGAATGAAAGGAAGTAGTCTTGTGACAGAAAGGAAGAATGAAAATACTGAAGACAAGAGACAACACTTAGAGGTAGTGTCCATGAATTTCAATGAAGAGCTAAAATTGTTGGAAGACTGGCTAGCAAAGCCTAAGGTTGAAAATGGATATCTCAGAGAAGAAATTGAGGTAATGGATCCACCTTTAGCAGATCAATTTTTTTTGAATAAATTTGAATATATGCCAACATGAAATGGAAGAGGAATTGTCTTTGACGAAAACAACAAGGTTCTGAGAAACAAATCTCTACAACAAAGAAATGTGGATGAAGATCATATAAAAATTACATAACCAATTGTTGAACGAGATAGGATCGAGAGAGTATTAAGTCAACATAAGCGATTTCTAAACAAGGAATGGGACATTCCTTTGAATCAAGTCAAGCAACAGGTGGATTCTTATGATGAGGTTTTGAGGCAGCCATATACCTTATGGAAGCATGAGGAGAATGCACAAAAAAGTAGTACAGAACATAACATTGTTTTAGAGGACAGCCAAGAGAACAAATATGTTGTTAAGATCAATGACATTTCAAGGACTAGAAATGAAGATAAAGCTCAATAATATACATATGAAGGATCAAGTGAAGCAGAAAAACAAGTTGCATTTATGATCGAAAATGAGATCTAAGAATATAATGCGAAAATTTGTTTTCTGTAATGTGTTTATTATGTGTGCATGTGTAACCAGAAACAATATTTCTAAATATGGAAACAGACAACCTTCTACAAAGAACAAGAAGATTGGAGAACGAAACTATGTGCCTTGGAAAATTGTGAAGAATATTTGCAGAAGAATTGGAGAGAGTTCTTATAACTCTCACACAAAACATTGTTGAGACAATAGAAATTTGGTGCAGAGGATCTAGAAGTAGACTGAGTGCAGAGGAAATTCAAGGTTGGAAAGTTAGAGAAAAAGGAAACCATAAGACTTCGGTGTTGAGACAACATTCTGAGGATAATGAAAATGTGAAGAAAACAATAAGTTGGCTTAAAGATACTTTGAATGATGAAGTACATGGATTTCTAAAATGGGTTATGAAAGACTATAGTGATGCAAGTATGGAACCTGTCAAAGAAAGAATGATAGTGAAGTATGATAACAAGGTTGAAGTAAATGATCATTTGTGTATGATCATGGAGAAATAATTACAAAAATGTATAAAATATTGATAACTAATCTGACATTTTAATGAAATCAAACAACAAAGTTTGTTTGAGCAATCATGTAGAATGAGTGGGCAACTTTGAGATATGCATTATTGGTTACATAATTTTTTATTTCATGAGTAGTGTTTGTTGAATTTTAATTCTTAGCTCATGCACATGCAGTTTATTTCAATTTAGCATGTACTCGAACCATACAAAATATAGCTACTCTAGTTGCAATAACCAAGATCACAAGAAGAATAACCATGCACAAAAACACAAGAGTTTATCTTAGGAAAACCCTTCTCAATCAAGGGAAAAACCCATCAATCCTTTGTTATAGAGTCAAGAGAGGATCCCCCACACCATGAACCCTAGAGCACACAAGAGGGTGATCCTTGACCTAGAAAATTGTGCCTAAGATAAGTGCGCACTTCAATCGTACAACTTGTCTTGAGAGAATGTTACAAGTTTGAGAGTGAGTGAGATCCACAATGGGGATCTACTCCTATTTATACAAGACCTAGCATATCAAAAGGATGTGTCTAATGGCACAATAGGGCCAACCTCTTCAACTAAATAATACAATTAATCATGACACAATATTAATTACCCTTTACATGGTGGGGCCAACTTGTACCCTTTACAACACAAATTAGGGTTACAAGAAATCTTACTCTCAGACAATATAGCAAAGGATCCACACATCCTCTAATGCTCAACCACTAGGGACACGTCCACCTGTGCTCAACCACATGGACGTCACTCTCAACAGATCAACTCAACTACGTCCATAGGAGTACCATCTAGAGAGCCATCTCATGTCGACTCAACTAAGTCCATAGGAGTCAAACATGAGACCATCTCAAGTCGTCTCAACTTAGTCCAGAGGAGCACAACATGAGACCACACGTCATCTCAACTCAGTCCAGAGGAGTATGATACACCCATCACATGGGCTCTCTCATAGACATCTCAACTCAGTCCAGAGGAGAATGATATGAAGAATGTCTCATGAAGATACAATCAACAACACTCCCTCTAAGCCAAGGAGGCATTCTCCACCAGAACAAGTCTCTCATGGAAGTACTCTAACTTCGTCTTGGGAAGCGATTTGGTGAAGACATCTGCACCTTGCTCATGTGTAGAAAGGTATTGCACATGTACTGCTTTCCTCTGCACCATATCTCTGATATAATGGTATTTGATCTCAATTTGTTTCAATTTATCATGAAACACACGATTATCATAGAGCTTCACACATATTTGGTTATTGCAATGGATAACGATGGAATCCATCTCATGACCAAATAGCTCTGCAGGGAGCTTGTGAAGCCACACTGCTTTGTGGACTTCCACACATAATGCAATGTACTCTGCTTCTGCAATACTCAAAGCCACAAAAGTATGTTTCCTGCTGCACTAGGAAACCATGGAAGATCCCAAGGTAAAACAACAACCAGATGTTCTCTTCTAGCCCACTGCGTTCTCTACCCAATCAACATCGACATATCCCTACAATATCATGTCTACACTGAAGGGATATCTCATGCATAACCAATTGTTCCTCGTATATATATCAACACATGCTTCAATGTTATCCAGTGTTTCTGTCTCGACTGACTCATAAACTGACTGAGTACACTCACTGCATAGAATATATCAGGTCTGGTGTTAACTAGATATATTAATGATCCAATCATTTTATTGTAAATATGTGGATCAATATTGCCTAAATCAGTAGAAGCCTCGTTCATTTTCTTCAAATTCATCACCATCGGTGTAGGCATGGATTTGCAGTCCATCATCCCTAATTTCTTCAATATATTAATTGTATATTTCCCCTGACTCGGGAGAATCTCATCAGTCATCTGCCATACTGCTAGTCCCAAGAAGTAGTGCATCATACCAAGGTCCTTCATCTCAAATTCAAAGGTCAATGCATGCTTGCATTCAATAATATGACTTTCTGAACCGGTGAGGAATAAGTCATCAACGTACAGGACCAAAATCAAACACTCATCACCAACGATGTGGCAGTATAGGTTAGGATCAACAACACTCTTGTTGAAGCCAAAACTCATCAAGTATCCATCAATCCTCTCATACCACGCACGAGGTGCTTGTTTTAGTCCATACGTGGATTTCTTCAACCTGCACACATGAGACTTCTGCTCATGTATCATGAATCCATCTGGATGCTCAATGTAAACTTCTTCCTCAATATCGCCATCGAGAAAGGTTGCCTTTATATCCATCTGATGTAGTCTCCAACTCATGGATGCAGTTAGGGAAATAATCATACGGATGTTGGGAAACATGAGAAAATGTCTCCTCATAATCTATTCCCTCCACCTAAGAGAATCCTCTAGCCACAAATCTCGCTTTGTACTTCTTGAAACTTCCATCAGTTGCATGTTTGATCTTATAGATCCACTTGGAAGTCACTACAGACTTCCCTTTCGGTCTCGAAGCAATATCCCACACATCATTCTTCATGATGGAATGATACTCTTCGGTCATGACATCTTTCCAAACCTGTTGACCTATTTCTTCTCCATGATAAGAAGGCTTAGTATCAATGATGTGGCTCATAGCTGAAACATAGCTTGAAAATATATGTGGTCTCTTGCTCTCTCAGAATGTACCACGAGGAGCTACATGTCCCTCTGCCTCCTTCATAGTCTGTCAAGCCCATGCAGGCCTCTTATGGCCTACTACAATGTCTCTGGGAACATCAACTGGATCAATTGGATATGTAATTGTCTCCGTTTGAACTGCTGAAAAGGGAGAAGGTATTGTCTCTTCATTCTTCTCACTATCAATCTCCATCTGATATTCTCTGGATCTTCGAAAGGCTATCTCTTCCTCAAAGGTGACATCTCTACTAACCTCGATATGTGTCTTTCCAGGGATGTATATCCGATATGCCTTTGAAGATTCATTGTACCCGACAAATGTACCCTTTCTTCTTGAAGGGTCTATCTTGGTCCTCTTTTCCTTGGGTACATGAAAGTATATTGGACACCCAAATATCCTGAAGTGTCCAACCTTAGGATTAAGTTCGGTGAAATCTTCTTCGGGAGTCATGTTCTTCATAATCTGATGAGGACTCCTGTTCTGAACATACACAACTTTCATGTATGCTTCTTCCCACATAATCATAGGTAGATTTTGATCATGTATCATCGCTTTGGTTTCCTCAATAATGGTTTTGTTCTTCCTTTGTGCAACCCCATTCTTCTAAGGGTTATAAGGAATGATGTACTCCCTCTTGATCCCTACCTCAATACATAAATAACTGAAATCCATGGAGGTGTACTCTCCTCCATTATCTGATCTCAACACCTTGATCCTCCTACTAGTCAGGTTCTAAACCCGAGATTTAAACTTTTGAAATCTTGCAAGGACTCCATCCTTGGTCTTCAAGAAGTAAATCCACATCTTCCGAGAGTGATCATCGATGAAGAGCACATAGTACAAATATTCATTCAAGGAATAAACAATCATGGGTCCACAAACATCTGAATGTATCAAATCCAAGACGCCCTTTGATCTACTATTATTGCTCAAGAAGGACCCCTTGACATTCTTTCCAAGAGCACAACCTCTGCAAACACCATTATGTTGAACATGTATTTCTGGAAGGCTTGTTACCATCTTCCCCAGAGAGGGAAGGTCTCTATAATGTAAATGAGCAAGTCTCCTATGCCATAACTCTCTCAAAATGATAGTATCATGTAATAGAGCCTGGACTAGTCGGATAGTCAATCTGTACAAACTGTTTTCTCGAACACCAATCACTTGAGTAGAATCCATGTGCAAGTTCTTGTTCCATGCAAGAAATTTTCCTTTAGAGAAGGTAACCTTGTAGCCTTTATCCTCCAAGGAAGAAATAGAGACACAATTCATTTTCATCCCAAGTACATATAATAGCTCACTCAACCGAAGTGGTATGTTAGAATCTAGTTGGAATATAGAAGTTCCAACTCCTTTCACAGTATATCTGACATTATATCCAAGTACAACATGTAGACGAGACTCTTTCTCAACAACGTCTATAAGATGTTCTCTGTATCCAGTCATGTGTCTAGAAGCACCATTGTCAATTAACTAGATGTCACTATCTGTAGGAACCGTACCTGAGAGTGTTTATATGAAGAAGAATGCTTCGTCTTTTGTCTCTTCATCTCTCTGATTTGGTTTTGGATCAACATCAACAGTGGATGCAAGTTGTCTTCCTTTCTTCTTGGTAGGACAATTTCAAACATTGAATCCTTGATATGTTTTTTCTCTGTTCATGACTTGGAGTTGTTGAAGTTTTCTTTTCTTTGAATTCTTTGTTGAAACTTATTCTATTTATTCTTCCTCTCTTTGCATGAGAAGCAAGAGCTTGATTTTCATCATGATGGGAGTCTTGCACTCCTCTGTCTATAAGTATGGTTTCTTTCTGGGTGCAGTCTGTCCATAGACGGTCCCACTCAGGTAGATCTGCTCTTCCACTGATACTTTGAAGAAATGGTTCCCAATGTCTTGGAAGAGCATTGAGAGTAGTCATGACAAGTTCTTTGTCTATTATGGTTTCTCCAATAAGCCTATATTCAACCAAAGTTCTATCCCTCATGGTTTCAAGATTCTTCACAAACCCTAATGGCTAGGATAGGAAACCTAATAGTTAGGCTAGGATATCAACTTTAGATTTCGTTGGACTTATGACTACCAAAAATAAGCCTTGGAAAGTCAGAGGAACCTTGGTGTGCTGCAAAAATCCTTTAATGAGTTGTAGAAACCCTAGAGGCCGAAATTTTGCAGAAACCCTAGGGGGAAAAAATAAATAATTCTTCGATTTGCAAACTGAGAGTTGTTGGAGGTGCACTGAAGGAGGTCGTACACTCCTATGAAAAAATTATCCCTAAAGTTCAAGTGGAGGGTGTTGAAACTGAAAAAAGAAGGAGGGTCATTTTTTCATTTGCAACAAGAAGGTGACGACTAGATTTTCAATGGCTTATACAATGGCTCTTTAGGAACTCTGCTTTGATACCATGATCAATTTTAATGTTGAGCTCATGCACACATAGTTTATTTCAATTTAGCATTTAGTTGAACCACAAATAATTTAGCTACTCTAGTTGTAGTAACCAAGATCATAAGAAGAATAACCATGCACGATAACACAATAGTTTATCCTGTGAAAACCCTTCTCAATCAAGGGAAAAACCCAACAATCCTTTTCTATAGATTCAAAAGAATATCACCCACACCATGAACCCTAGATAACACAAGAGCGTGCTCCTTGAACTAGAAACTTGCGCCTAAGATAAGTGCACACTTCAGCCGTACAACTTGTCTTGATAGAATGTTACAAGTGTGAGAGTGAGTGAGATCCACAATGGGGATCTACTCCTATTTATACAAGACCTAGCACATCAAAAGGATGTGTCTAATGGAACAATAGGGCCGACCTCTTCAACTAAATAATATAATTAATCATTACACAATATTAATTATCTTTTACATGGTGGGGCCGACTTGTACCCTTTACAACACAAATCAAGGTTACAACAAATCTTACTCTCAGACAATATAGCAAGGGATCCACACATCCTCTAGTGCTCAACCACTAGGGATACGTCCACCTATGCTCAGCCATAGGGACACCACTCTCAACAAATCAACTCAACTAAGTCCATAGGAGTACCATCTAGAGAGCCATCTCATGTCGATTCAACTAAGTCCATAGGAGTCAGACATGAGACCATCTCAAGTCGTCTCAACTCAGTCCAAAGGAGCATGACATGAGACCACACGTCATCTCAAAACAGTCCAGAGGAGTATGACACACCCATCACATGGGCTCTCTCACAGACGTCTCAACTTAGTCCAGAGGAGAACAATCCAGAGAATGTATCATGAAGTTGCAATCAACAAGAGTGTTATCAAGGAGTTGAGGACAATCAAAAGTGTGAAGACAAATGGATTCCAACAGACATACAAAATTTCTATGAAAATTTGCAATAGACAAATTGCAACAATGATGTGTACCAACAAGAGGCTAGATTGGACATTGAGTTAGATGAATTGTGGAAATATTTGATGAAGATTTCCAAGTGTAAATACCTGAGGAAGAAGAAGAAGAGAAGCATGGAAGTATCGTTTATTGAAGGAAGAAAAGAGTTTGCACAACAACAAAGTAAAGTTTGGGATATTGGAAGGTTCCAGAAAACAACAATGTAGTAGCATGACAACAAGACAAGTGGACAACATCAATGTAGCAACAGAACAACAAGAAAAGTGGACAACAACAATGTAATATTTGAGGTCCAGGAGGACTTCAACAAATGAAGACTCATGATCAAGAGATCATGAAAATTTTAACTATGGAAGTCTGATGCAGGAGAATTTCCCCTTCTGAAATTGATCATTTGATTAGACCTAAGAGGGTCTTAGAGTTTACTAAAGGGAGTGGGTTTCCTTAAATAAATTATTGTATCTTCCTAAGTTTTACTTAGATTCTAGAAGGGTTTTTAAGAGGAGTTTGTTTGGAAAAATTCCTTGTAATGTAATCGATTCTATCTTTAGCAGATCTTGAGGATCTTAGAGAGATTTTAGAGATAGGTTGTATATATTTTGGAGTTTAATTAGGATCTGAACTAATTAGTAGTTATGTTCTTGTATATATATAAGCTTTCAGACATAATAGGAGGGGGGGAAATGGGAGGAAATCTGGCCAAAGAGAGGTGTGTCCAATTGGATAGAATTTTGGCAAAGGGTTATGTAATTCCCAATGATTGTGAATTAGGCCAAAAGAATGTAGATCAGACCATTATAGAATTAGGAGTGTGTGTGATAGAGAGTTATTTATGAAATTATGTACAATGATCAAGCTAATGAAAGCATTGTGATTGTCTATGTATTTCTCTGTTGATGTGTGTGTATGTTTGATAAAGAATGAATGAAATATCATGGTGTTGTGTGAACCAACACAAATTTGTGATCATATTTTAGTAATGGGGTTTTTCTCTGTGAAATAGTGAGTTTGAAAGGAACAAAGTTTCTATGAACTTCGTGGAATAATTCTATACTATATAAACCTTATAGGAACCAAATCAAGATGAAGGGTCGACGTGTTTGTAAGCTTCACTGGGGTTCAGAGTTGCAGAGGAAATGAGGTTCAATCATGATCGTTGATCACCAAGGGTAAATGGATGATAGTAAATCCACCACATCGGATTAAATACTAATGAACAAGATTTTAGTGGAAACATGATCCAATCTTGATACTTGATCAATAGATTCTAACGATGAAGATTTATTAAGGAAATTGGAGTTATAGACAGTCGAAAGACACAAATTAAGAAAAAATATGAGGGTATGATACCCCCAAAAGGGAGAAAGTATTACCCAAATCAACGATGGAAATATCCTCAGAGTGAGCTAGATCAATAGATCTAGAAGGGACACGTGGATCCATTTTTTTGGAGTTTGAATCATCAGACTGGTTCTAGTTTCTCAGAGTTTAATTCTGTTGGAGTGGTTCCAGTTTACTCGGAGTCTGAACCATCGGAGTGGTTCCTATTCTTCGGATCCCGAATTGTTAGAGTGGTATAGCTCCATTGGATTCCGAACTCTCGGAGTGGTTTGACCCATGTGTATTGAGACACTATGATAATAGGTTGTTTGATGCTCTAAGTGCTTGGTCATGTTCGAGGTTATATGATGAGCTAAGTGCTCGAATTTTTTGGCACTAGTTTGGAGCGTTTGATCCAACCTACCCAACATTGATGTTGGGAAACATAGCTGAGAATTGCGAGTCTATGTAGGTAGGATCCATCAAGATGGATAACCAGGGTAAGGTAGGCATGCCCAAGTACTTTGTCATGGTCCTAACCCGCACATAGGTAGAACAATATATTCAGATGTAATAAAGGTCAATATTAATA